>OZ017790.1:12561460-12600980 GCA_963969325.1 Lycopodina hypogea | reverse complement strand
GAAGTCGGCGACTAAGTCGTTTTCGTTGCTCGACGCTTTGATAATGCGTTCTAACAGGGCTTCGGGTTTTTGGGTGGGGTAACCGACGGCTTGAGAGTCATTTGCCGACATATATCCTATGTCGGTCCATATATCACCAACAGGCGACCCGGCATACTCGTCTGCATACAATTTGTATCTTGGCCTACCCGAGCGAGTCCAATAGATCAGTCGCCGGTTTTCCGCAATCCTGTGGTCAAAAGTTTCTTGAGTCCAACGCCACCCGATTTTCGATGTAACTTCACGCCCCTCGATTATTCTTGTTTCTCCTCTACTGCTCGCATTGGAAGACTGTTCTAATGCAACATGCTGAAATCGTCTTCCTGTTTCTTCTTCTAGGTGTGGAAAGCGCTCTTCTACTTCCTGTTCATCTATGGTGCCCAACTGTGGTTCAAATACGTTGTTCGGCCAATACTTAGCAAAGGCCATGATACTGTCCGTTATTGCATCATATCGTTTGTCCGAAAGACTATGTGCAGCATACCGTTTCCAAGATAAAGCATTGATAAGATTATTTCCCCCAAACACCTCATCCAACACCAACCGCAGATAACTATTCACCCGCCAATCACAATGCACATAAATACTGCCGTCCTCCGCCAGTAAATCCCGCATCAACACCAGCCGTTCATAAATCATCGCAATAAAGGAATCCGCCCCTTTGCCCCAGGTATCCCGATAAGCCAGTTCCTCCAGCACATTCGGTTTTTTGGTCAGGGTTTCGCCGCCAATTTCAATATCCATGGAAAAATCAGCCCCGACATCAAACGGGCGGGTCAATGTAAATCAGCTTGATGCCGCCCTGCACCTCAATTTCCTCCCGGAGTACACCATTTTTCAGCGACGATAAAATCAATTTGTTGTCGCCCCAGATCAGTTTGTTATTCCAGCCCTTGATTTGCCGCCCAGTTTGTAGATTGAACATATCAGACTGCAATTTCAATTCTGCTTCTGAAACGCGGCTCGTCCACCTGCTCAATGGTCTGAAACGGCAACACCACATTGCACGCCTCGCTGGTCTTGCCGTTCCACACCAACTCCACCTCGCGCTTGTCGTCAAACAGCAGGAAGCGATACTTGTCCGGCAACGGCTTGCCAGCCTCAATCAGCCCCACGGCATCGCGCTTTTCGTTGTCGGTGAGGTTCACAGGGGAAAATTCGGCGGTATTTGTCGCATGAATGCGCTATTTGGAGGGGTTTGTCTCATATTTTTGATTTTATAAGACAAACTCCCCCGATAATCGGCGTTTTTCATTATGAATGCGCCATTTGGGATTGTGTCTCATATTTCAGGAATTATGCGACACAAAAGCGATTGTGTGTTATCCATGAGACGCTAACTCAGGATTTCGGCCAGTTCAGGGAAATAACACACGGCAGTCCTGCCCCCCCTGCCCGGCACGATTTTCTCAATAATTCTGCCCGCTACAAGCAGATTCAGCAAGCGCGCTGCGGATGTACAAGACGACAGGAGCGTGTCATCGGCGGTGGGCGCAACCGAAACTGATGCGCTTCGGCAGCATTGCAACTCGCACCGCCGGGGAGAGCCCAATTTTTGCGGCGCGACTGGATGGCGAGTGTTTTCGTGGCCACCGTTCGGCATCGGTGTCGGCGTCGGTGCTTCCGCCTGCGTCCTGACTGCGCTGGTGTATCTGCTGGTGGACACGGCGCTGGGAAGCATCCTCGAAGCGCGCATGCTGGGCGAAGGCGTCTCCATGGAAGCGCCCCTCGCCGGTATGAAGCCGGTATACTTTGCAGATGAACGCGCTGGAAGAAATCGCCGCCCGGGCGGGGAGGCATCCCAAGAAAATCGTGCTGCCGGAAGGTGATGATGCGCGGGTGCTGGAGGCCGCCGGGCGAGTGGCGGAGGGGGGGTTGGCGGAGGTTATTCTCATCGGCGAAGGGCGCGCGGCGGGCATCGGGGCGGAGCGCTTTCGGGTGGTGAACCCGCGGCAAAACGCGCGCGCGGAAAAGTACGCGGAGGTTTTGTTGGGTGCGCGAAAGGCGCGGGGCATGACCCGCGAGCAGGCTCTGGAGCAAATTCGTGATCCGCTGACCCTGGGCGTTTGCATGACGGCTTGCGGGGACGCTGACGGCTGCGTGGTCGGCGCGACGCACACCACTTCTGCGGTGCTGCGCGCGGCGCTGCAAATTATCGGCGCGGAAAATGACCTGGTGTCGAGTTTTTTTATCATGCAGCATGACCACCCGCATCAGGGGCTTTCCGGCCCGGCGATTTTCGCCGATTGCGCCATGGTGATCGACCCGGACGCGGCGCAACTGGCGCGCATCGCCATGGATACCACCGACAGCACGGCGGCGCTATTGCGCCTGAAACCGCGGGTCGCGTTGCTTTCGTTTTCCACCGCTGGCAGCGCCGAGCATCCCCGCGTCGCCAAAGTCCGCGAAGCGGGAAAACTCATCGCGCGGCAACGACCGGGCCTTGAACTTTTGCCGGAGGTTCAGTTCGACGCCGCCGTGGTCCCGGAAATTTTACGCCGCAAAGCCCCGAACATCAAAATCGAAGCGCCGGCCAACGTGTTTATTTTTCCGGATTTGCAATCCGCCAACATCGGCTACAAAATCGCCGAGCGCATCGGCGGGGCGAGCGCGGTGGGGCCGATCCTGCAGGGGCTCAAGCGCCCGCTGAACGACCTGTCCCGGGGTTGCAGCGTGGATGACATCGTCGCGCTGGTGGCGGTAACCGCGCTTCAGGCCCACGCCCGCGCCCGCGCATAAAACCACGCCCTCGCCACCCCATCATCACTTCCGCCATGAATATTTCCTTCCGCACCATTTATTTGAACAAACGCTTTCCGCTGGCCATCAGTCGCGGGGTCAGCGGCGGGGGCGACAATCTGTTCGTCTCCGTGACCCGCGACGGGATCACCGGCTGGGGGGGAAATGGCCCCCGGCATTCGCCAGGGCGCGCCGGATGTTGCCAGTGGCCAGGCGGCCCTTGGGGAGTTTTTCCGAGGGGAGCTGGACGGGCTTTCCATCACCGAAATTTACGACCGCGGGCGACACTGCAAGGTGCCCCCCTGCGCGCTGGCGGCGCTGGACGTGGCGCTTTGGGATTGGCAGGCGCGCAAGGCTGACATGCCGCTCTACCGGTTGCTGGGCATGGGCAAACCCCGCGCACCGACTTCGATCACCATCGGCATCAGCACCCCGGAAGTGGTGCGCGAGCGCATCCCGCTGTTGCTGGACGGAACCGGCATCCGGGCGCTGAAAGTCAAACTCGGCTCCCCAGAAGGCATTGAGGCCGACCAGGCGATGTTCGCCCAAGTGGTGGAAAGCACCCGTGGCCGGGGGGTCAGCCTGCGGGTGGACGCCAACGGTGGCTGGGATGTGGCGCAGGCGAAGACGATGATGAAATGGCTGGCGGCGCGCAACACCGACTACGTCGAACAACCCCTTGAGGAAGGCCGCGAAGCCGACCTGCCGACCCTGTACCAAAATCGCCCGCTGCCGATTTTCGTGGACGAATCCTGCCGCTTCGCCAACGACCTGCCGGCCTGGGCCCAGGCCGTGGACGGCGTGAACCTGAAACTCATGAAGTGCGGCGGCATCACCGAAGCGTTGCGCATCATCGCCGTGGCCCGGGCGTTCAACCTGAAGACCATGATCGGCTGCATGAACGAGTCGTCTCTGGCGATTTCCGCCGCCGCCGCCGTCACCGGCGCCATCGATTACGTTGACCTCGATTCCCACCTCAACCTCGACCCCGACCCGTGCGCCGGCGCCCGGCTGGTGGACGGCGTGGTAACTCCCGGCGAGCGCCCCGGCCACGGCGCGGAGTTTTTGGATGCTGGATAAGCGGCAAAAAATCGCCGTCTACATGGAGGAAAATCTCGACAGCGACTACGGAAAAATGGGCTTCGGGGTGATGCGCTACAGCCCCAATCCGGTGTGCTGCGTGATCGATTCCGTGCACGCGGGCAAGCGCGTCCATCAAGCGTGCGAACTGCCGTTTGACTATCCGGTGGTGGCTGGCGTTAAAGAGGCGGCGGCGTTGGGGGCGGAAGTGCTGGTGCTCGGCACCGCGCCCTCCGGCGGTCGCGTGCCGGATCGGTGGCAGGCGCCGCTCAGGCAATCCCTGCAACTCGGCCTGTCCATCGTCAACGGGCTACACGACAACCTGAACGAGCGCTTCGGGCATTTGCTGGGGCCGGGGCAATGGATCTGGGACGTGCGCCAAGTGGCTTTCGCCCCGGACATCGCCGCCGCCCGGGCGGCGGCCCTCGGCAACAAGCGCGTGCTGCTGGTGGGCACCGACATGGCCATCGGCAAGATGACCGCCGGCCTCGAGATTTACCGCTGGCTGCGCGCCGGGGAACACGACGCCGCGTTTCTCGCCACCGGACAGATCGGCATCACCATCACCGGCCGCGGCATTCCGCTGGACGCGTTCAAACTGGACCACGCCTGCGGGGCGGTGGAGAAGATGGTGATGGCCGCCGCCGATCACGCCATCGTCCTCATCGAAGGCCAGGGCTCGCTGCTGCATCCGGGCAGTAGCGCGACGCTGTCGCTGTTGCGCGGCGGCTGTCCCACGCATCTCATCATGTGCCACCGCGCGGGCATGACGCGGCTACGCAAGCCGGCTGCGGTGAAAATCCCACCCCTTGGGGAGTTTATCCGCCTGAACGAGGAAGTGGCGCGCGCCTGCGGCTCGCTGACCCGGGCGACCACCATCGGCGTTGCCCTCAACACTTCGCTGCTGGATGAAGACGACGCCCGCGCGGCATCGACAAACTCGCAGACGAAGTGCAATTACCGGTGGCCGATGTAGTGCGCCATGACCCCGGTACACTCGGCGGCCTGCTGCTCTGAACAATACATGTGATGTACAGCATTGGTGCTAATGTAAATCATTTGAAAAAAAAAGGTGCTCTGAAGTGGTGGACTCAGCCCCCTCTGTGATAAAAGTACCACCCCCCCCTTCCCTTTTTTTTCCTCCCCTGAAACTGATCCAGTGAACTGCTGGTATCAGACAGGAGATTCTTTCACAATACTTGTACAACAGTTATGTGCAATGAGATAATACACTTTAAAGATATGAAGGCTAGAACTCATAAACTAACATACACATTGTCATTTTATAGTTTCCAGCTGATGACATATCAGGGGTCCTGCTCCTCAGGAGCCTGTGCCATCAGAGCCACTGCTTGGCTAGTTGAGGCTTCACCACATGACTCCTTAAATTAACATATGCATATTCTGGCTTTACTTTAGAATAACATTTCCCATGTTCATTGATAATCATCAATTCTGGTCTGCCACTGGTTGAGTAATTTATTCTTTAAAGTTGGCCTAAAAACATGCTAAATCTCCCAAAGCAAAGGTTCAATCTTTTGTTTTGATGTCATGATGATGTTTTTTCTCATATGCCAAGTTTCTGATCAATTACATATTTGCTTTCAATGTTTGTATGTACTCAGTGACACCAATTTCTTTTTCTTTCTCTTTCCCTCTCTAATAATGCACCATTTGATCCAGGGCCATTTTCATATCTCTTCAGAATAATTCAAAATGGGAAAATGACGTTGTTTTATGTACTGTATCAAGGTTGGCCTAAAGCATGTAAGGCAAGCATTCATCCCACTTAGCTTATGGGTCTCGAGTTTGATTCTTAACAGCTTTTTTAATGCTCAACCATGCCATCAGTCTGGGGATGGTAAGGGTATATCCTAAATTGTTTAATCCCAGTGATCTCACAAAATTGTTTCATCACCTTGGACATAAAATTAAATTAGAACCATTATCTGATAATAATAATAATTCCTTGGGCACCCAATTCTAGCTGTTATCTCCACAAGACAATGAACTACTGTTTCTGTGGTCAAGTTTCTTAAAGCTAATGCCTCAGGACACTTGGTTGCATAGTCTATTACAACTAGAATGAACTTTTTTTCAGATTTGGTGCGGGGCAGGGGTCCTATTATGTCCATAGCCATTCTCTTAAATGGTTCTTTCATAATGGGTATGGAATGATGTATTGCTGGCTAAAATTTTATTTACAAGAGCTAAGGTTGTCCCATTACTCACCAAAGTGCAATTTTTGGCACCTTAAACTCCATGGAGAAAACAGCTGCATTGCTCCTAGGTTGGTTAATTGGTTATGTTCACGACCATTTAATAATTGTTAAAAAAATTTTAAAATTCTAACTTGCTTGCATTGTTGTGGGTGTGGTTTCAAATGGTGTTGGTTATTATGTATATATATATATATATAACCTTCATTAGAGGTGGATCATATATAGAGGTAGATCACAATGAACACAGACCTCCTTCAATATTTACACTAGAAGAGTTCTTCCCCCCTCCCCCCCTCTCCTCCAGCAAGACAGTTGCCTGAATGTGGAAGTCACTGGCTGCAATATGTTGAAGTGTGAAGGCAGCTCAGCATTAAACTGGACCTTCTGAGTAATCAGAGTGGTGATGTTTTTATTAATTAGAAAGATAAATATGTGAACAAAATTTCTACCATGTAATATCTATCATATATGGTAAGAATAGTCTGTCTTCCTGTGCATACTCTATTTATGCTTGAACCATTGAAGTTAGATCACTAATTCATATATATTTAGGATCAGTGCCACCAGGGGAACATTATAAGCATGTCTAATAGCCACACCCCTTTCTATGCTTAAAAGAAGCCAAAAAAATTGTACTTTTATCAGAAAAAGAATTGAGCTACAGGCCTAAAACTTTGGCATGCAGGCACAACTTAACTCTGTGAATGACATGGGGTGGGTCCCATCTGGCCACACTTCTTTCTCTTTGTGTGTAAGGCTAAAAATGTTTTAAAAAGGTAGTTCATAACACTTTGACCTAATTACACATTCACTACTGTTTTAAAAAGTCTATAAAATATTTTAAAATATACTTTGTGACTATGTAGGTCAAAACGCCACCGTAGGCCCATTTTTTTCCTTCCTAGTATTCATAAAATATCAATACATACGCAGAGTTATAAAAATTTTGTTTCTTTAGTTTCAATACAATATATACTCTACCAGATAATTAAAAGGTTGGAACACTCAAAATCCAAAGATGTATTAATACTTAACAAAGGTGCAACAGATACAAGGTGTGTTGGTTTTAGGGCTGTCAATGTTGGCTATTCTTGCTTTGCTACCTGACACTTATATAACTTACTAGAAAGATCAGATGAAATTGTCTGAAAGTTTCCCCCTGCAGAGTGCAACTATTTACACTATATTTTTGGTTGCATTTAGGTGAATTATTTAAACCTCCAGAATTGCAACCATTTAAATACTTTTACTAAATATAATATCTCAAGAGTATCTATCCCCTTGTAATTGTGTGAATAAGCAAGGGTAGTAGCAGAATTTCATCACTCCACTAACCCCAGTATGTTTTAACTAAAGTAATAGCATGGATAAAAGACTGTAGCAAGTCATTTTCAAATGGAAAGTTTGGGGGGGGGGGGGGGGGGGTTCACCCCCCCCCCCCAGTTCCTACGAATATATACACCAGCCAATATTCACCAGCCAATATTCACCAGCCAATATTCACCAGCCAATATTCACCAGCCAATATTCACCAGCCAATATTCACCAGCCAATATTCACCAGCCAATATTCACCAGCCAATATTCACCAGCCAATATTCACCAGCCAATATTCACCAGCCAATATTCACCAACCACACATGATCCATCAAATAATTATCCTCCAAAGGTATATCTTTCTGTCTCAAACATAGGTGAGCAGTTTCAATTAGATATGGACAAGCTGGCTTGATCGTTATAAATTGTAGGTTTATTTTGTAATGTACAAGTGTAATCTTCAGTAGTATGAGATAAATGAGAAGCAAGTGCCAAAACACTTGTCTGTTATAGCCTGACATACATACACTGCATATAGTTTATCTGACTTTGCTGGAAATTATTGGTTGCTGCTTCCTGTACCATTATGGAGTGTGACTATAAAGTTTCATTGCACAATTTATCTAAATGGAACACAATAAGATAACACTTTACATGGATTAATAAGTACAAACAATTTAGGAAATAAGGAATAAATGTCTACCAATCTAATATTCTCAATAATAATGTCTGACACAGTCAACAATAGATCCAATCCATCTGGTGGTCTGCACTCTTTGGGGCACTCAACTTTTAGTGGACTCCCCATCAATCTCCATGTTGGAAAAGGTCTTGTGTAGGGAAAGCATTGACAGTTGTAGCAATCATACCCATTGACATCTCCTTGGCCCATGGCCAAATGTAACTGCAATGGGAAGTTTTAAATAAAAGAAGAAAGATTTTGGCAGAATTTTAAATATATTGCAATCAAAGATGAAAAATATATGTTTACATGCTCCTTGGTATTATACAAAACAAGGGGGAAACCCCTCCTATGGGCGGATTTTCTGATGTAGCTACGAAACTGTCTAAAATATATATATGCCTATATATACATATACGTATGCATATGTATATATTTATACATATATACATATACACATATATGTGTATATATACATACATATATATATATATATATATATATATATATATATATATATATATATATATAAGTTTTCTCATCTACCTTAAAAATTAATGTTATTTTTACTTTAATTAAGTAATTATCAATTGCAATTGACTTTTAGATTACAAAGGTCCACATGTTGAACATGCCTTTCATAAAACATATCCTACTTCAATTCGTGTATTTTTATAATGCATATACTCCTGCAAAACATGTCCACTTATAATGCATGTACTCCTGCAAGACATATCCACCTGTAAGACATGCCATCATGTATTACATGATTTCCAATAAGACATACCCTCTAGTAAAACCTTTCTTCATTTAAGAGTGTCCTCATGACCACCCACAAGACATTTCCTCCTACAAATGCCCTCTCTTTAAGACATATGCTCTCATAAGACATGTTATCGCCAAAGATATATACTCCAGAAAAACATGTCCACCCATAAGACATGTCCTTCTTTAAGATAAATTTTAACATGTCCTTCCTTAAGACAATTTTGTGACCACAGCCCACTGAAGGTGGGCTAGCAAGCGATGGGGATGAAGGCCGCAATTGTGTGCTAGTACAATAAATATATACATATTTGATTTATCCACTATTTCCATTTTTATTCCTGTGGTGGTTATGTATGTAAAAGCCCAAGTGTACTGCTTTGCATAGAGGCCCATAATGCCTTTAAGATATCACTAAGTATCATCACACTTGTATAGAGCATATATTAGTGTGTGCAAGGTAACATTATTATGGGAAGCTAAAAGCATGGACACACACATAGGTACAACTTTCCATAGTCTATTTAGCATCGTGCACACCAAATTCATCTGCTTTGATGATAAAATAAATCCAGTTGTTGTACAAGAGAAAATTGTTTCTGCTGAACAATAAATAAAATAAATAAATACTGACAAGGCATCGCTCTGCAAGATGTTTATAAACTGATGTGTTTTTAATTGGAAACATTGTTATTTTTTGCAGAGAAGTGGGTTGGTTAATGTCCACTTTAGGAATGTCATACTTAATTGAAGTTCTCCTAATGTTGGTGTGTCTGTGACTATCACATTACTTATCCTAAAATAGTTACTAAGGAATGTATCTTATCATTAATTAAAGTGGTCTTAATGTAAACTATCTGTAACTATAACATTACTTATCCCACATATGAAACATGAAACCTGTGTTGTGTTTCACTAAGTGTCACATGTTGACCACCTTTCCATCCTGCATCAGCCAGCCTGTGTACACAACTGATAAGGAACACACACAAAAAAAGACACCAGATATTTTGGGTAAACTGGAGGTTCTATGCTGCCTTAGACCCACAGGTAAAGTTAATGTTAAGAAAATTAATACTGCATTCTGATATATTTAAGGTGTCTATATTTAAATCTGAATTAACAGTGCATTCAGAAAATGATTTCCACTAATGTAGTAGTAACTAAGTTGGACACTATTATACATTTAACATGATAGTGATGAATATTGCATCCAAATATATCTACCAGTTATAAATACTCTTTGTTTGATCTGAAATGAGATTTTCTTTTTTAATATATAGGTGGATGTACTCAGCTCCAGAGATTTGGACCAGCTGATGACACTGCGTCATGCAGATGCAGTAAAGGGGTGGCTGGACTCTAACAAGACATTTCACGTCATTAGAGATCTTCCAGCACATCACGCTGCCGTACTCGCTGATTACAGTGTAAGAGAGCCTTGGAAGACCAGTTGGGACAAGGCCGTCAAAGAACCATGGATGAAACCAAATGCATCATGGGGATCAGACCAAAGATTTTAAAGAAGTATGCACTAATTTACTGCATGCAAGAACTTGCTAATGAGAAACCTTACACTCCATGCACCCTTAACTAACCTTTACCATTATTCTGGACTGCATCCATGTGGTTGAATTTAGTGTCAATTTGATTGTGTGGTAGCTAGTCATTTATAGGTGGAAGGATTGTGTAACAATCAAGTGGCACATCCTATTGGTTGGTTCTATAGATTGTCCTTTTTGATAATGTATTGTCATATTTGATGAAGAACTAATATGAGGGACTAGCTCAGTCCATCCAGAGCTTTTTTTTAATCTCGAGCTGTGCTCATGTTAGTGTGCAAAAGAGTTGGCCAGTCAGAATTAGTATAGAATGAAGTGGAGATGCAAAAGTAACAGGGCTAATTAAAAAAAAAAAAGGATTTACATGTCCTTCAGTGAGAACTACCCTAGCATAAGACATGCTCTCCCATGAGACATGTCCTTCATTAAGACAATTTTGTGACCACTGCTCACCTAAGGTGGGCCTAGCAAGCAAGGCAGCAAAAAGCTATATTTGTGTGCTGGGTATGTATAATATATCTTATACTAATAGAGCTAGTGATGTCTATATATACTAGCAATCAATTGCGGCCTTAAGCCGCGTTGTTTGCTAAGCCCGGCTGTAGTCAAAAAATCATCTTAATGAAGGATATGTCTTATGGGAGGATATGTTCTTCTGGAGTACATGTCTATCAGGATGACGTGTCTTATGAGAGCATATGTTTTAATGGTGGTCATGCTTTGTAGGAGGAAATGTCTTATGGGAGGTCATGTATTGGTGGAGTGCATGTCTTCAGGATGGCATTTCTTACAATATATTGCACTTTATTTGAAGACATGTCTTTCTGGAGGACATGTTTTACTTGAGGATATGTATTATAGGAGGGTATGTCTTGCAGTTCGAGATGTCTTACTGGAGTACATGTTTTACAGGAGGGCATATCTGACAGGCTGATTTGTCTTACAGGAGAACACCACTTATATGAGGATAGGTTTTACTGCAGGTTATGTCTCATAGTAAGTCATGTAATACATGAGGGCATGTCTTACAGGTGGACATGTCTTGTAGGAGTACATGTACTATGAGTGGACATGTATAATTGCAACACATGATTAATAGTAGGATATGTCTTACTGGAATGCATGTCCAACATTAGGACAGGTTTTTTAGTAAGGCATGTTATGCAGGAGAGCATGTATTACTGGAAACATGTAGTAGTGGTGGTCATGTCTTTCATGAGAGTATGTGTTATGGGAGTACATGTCCAGTAGGTGGGAATGTCCTATGGAACTGTGCAGAAGCTGCAATCATTTAAGATGCTTGGTTGACCTTTTTTTAAATTATTGATTAGTTCCTCGGCTTCATGCATGGTTCGAATGTATCAGCTTTAAAATCATAGTTGGAATGAGTCAGGCAATGATGGTGGGATGGATACCCAGCTAACAAGGTTCTGGAATATTATTTACCAGAGTAATTTATGTTGTAATTTAAGGAGAGCTTCATTAACAATTTAGAAACCAGAGTATTTAGGTTGTAACTAAGGAGCACTTCATTATCAATTTATCAAAGAATCGAGGCAGTTTATTTTTCAAGGTATTGGGCAAATACTGTAGTTAGGAAGCTTCTCACACTGGGTGTTGCATGAGGAAGCCTCCTACACTGGTAATGCAGGACAACTCTAGGAATGTTTTCTACACTTGAGGATGTTGAGAAAGAGTTTCACTCATGTGTATGTAAAATGATATCCTGAAAATCATTGATTTCAAGCAAATTATCAAGTGATTATCTGCAAAGGAAATTCACAAATGTTTTTGTTGAATATGTTAAATAATAAATAATTCAAAGCAATTCATACTGGTACAGCTCTGCCTGTATGGCTTACCAAATGACTAGCATTAATATGATGAAATTTTTGTGTTTTTCAAGCTTTATGTTATATTGTTCTAACATTGTATAGATTAATCTTTGCTCTACAGCTTTTTTTTTTTTTTTTTTTTTTTTTTTTTTTTTTTTTTTTTTTTTTTTTTTTTTTTTTTTTTTTAAGCACTGTTTTTGTTGGAAGTGCAATAAATATGTATATTTAATTTATCCACTATTTCCATTTTCATTCCTGTGATGGTTTAAGAGCCCCAGTGTACTGCTTTGCCCAGGGATTCACAATTCCCGTAAGATGTCACTGAGTGTCATCAAACTTGTATGAGTATATGTTAGTGTGTATAGGGGAACATTATTATGGGAAGCTAATAGTATGGAGCCACACACAACTTCACATAGTATAATTTAGCATTGTGCATACCTAATTCATCCTGCCTTGATGATACCAATATTCAGTTGTTGCACAAGAAAAAATTTTTTCTGCTGAATTACAAATACAATAAATAAATACAGACAAGGCTTTGTTCTGCAAGTTGTTCATAAACTGGTGTGCTTTTAATTGGTAGACTTGTTACATTTTGCAGAGAAGTGGGTTGGTTAAAATGTCAACTTAAGTAATGTCATACTTATTGAATTTCTTCTAATGTTGGTGTTTCTGTGACTATCACATTACTTATCCCAATATAATCAAATTAAGGATTGTAGTACTTAATTGAAGTGATCTTAATGTAAACTATCTGTAACTATAACATTACCTATCCCACATATGAAACATGAAACCTGTGTTGTGTTTCACTAAGTGTCATATGTTGATCACCTTTCCATCCTGCAACAGCCAGTCTGTGTACACAACTGATCATGAACAGTGCCAACAAATGGCGCCATGTGTCAGAGCCACCTGGACTCCACCCAGGGACTCTGCCTCTGCCTCAGTCTTGGCAACCTGTGAAAGAAGAAATGTATAACAAAGTTAATAAAGTTAAGGTAGCTAATTGGGTGAATGAGGGTTATGAGTTTCCAGTGGAGGAAGTTGATTATGAGAACACGGTTTGGAATGAAGACAAAGAAGTGATTACAAAAAACAAGGACTCACCTAATGAACAATTAGCCGGCCAGGCAGAGGCGCCAAGGCAGAGGACCAAATGGCCAGATCCAGACAACATATAAAAGTCATAGCTAACTATTATTAGTTCAGTTTCCAAATTATAAGTGTGTGAATTGTGGCATTGTGCATATTATATTGTGCAAAGATTTGAAGAATATTGTTGTTGCTGGTACAGAGAGTCTCTGACCAGTATATGATACCTATTATATTTTAAGGGAGACTCAGTGAGTGGAACTACCGTCAATAGGTAGCCTTAGTTAGTTCTATAAGAATGGGTGATTAACTAGGGAGTGGGGCAGCTAGCCTAGTTGTCAGAATAAGGACTGAGACTGAAGCTAGGCCCACTCACACCATGTCACAGAATGGAAGTAACCTTGAAGCAGTGGCCAACTACACTGCATCAGTGAAATGTTCAGACTGCTCCCTGTAACTAATCATTAGTAATGTTTAAAAAATCTTTTTTCTCTGCATTTGCAGTGTTGTCTTTTGGTAATGGCAGTGTGGTAATAGGGGGCAAGGTAACAACAGAATCACTTGAAGAGTTCATTGGAGAATGAACATTCTCTACTTATTGGTGGGAACAAGACTCTAACTTGGTGTAAGCTGAAAGGGGAATGTTAGAGTAACAGCATATGCTTTTCATCGCAGATCCTATGAGCCAAAGAGATTGATAAATTTTGCTATACAAATTTAATGGTGAGGGTAGTTTAGGACATTGTTGTTACTAGTAATTTGTTCTCTTCAGAAGTTTTGAGTTAAGTGAAGTAGTGCTCTCCAGTTTGACATGATTATTCATTTCTGTACTCATATTACATAATGGATTTACTTCTTAAATTTTTTTCTTTCCTCTTAAAAAAAAAAAAAATTTACATTTTTATTTATATATTTTTTGCTTCTAGCATTTATTATTGCTAGAAGCCAAAAATGAATAAATAAAAATATAAAAACAATATATATATATATATATATATATATATATATATATATATATCAAAGAAAGAATGGGTCACACATCACAGGAAGAGAGAATAAAGGAAGAAAATTAATGGCGGAAAAAAGGCCTAAAAAATTAAGGTGCTGAAAATGCCACCAATAGTGTCACACCAAGTTTAATAGATATGCAATACTTGAGTGACTATTAACCTATGTTTATTAAATTTATTTGCACGCTTGTATCCTAGTTGGGTCCAGAAGATGTTTATTAACTGGTATGCTTTATTTGGTAACAGCATTACTCTTTGCAGAGAAGAGGGTTGGTTACAAAGTCAACTTTAGGAATGTCTCACTTAATTGAAGTTCTCCTAGTGTTCGTGTTTCTGTGACTATCTATATATATATTAGAAGACCTATGTAACTATGTAACTATGTTTGTCCATTTCGCAAAATCCCTCTGTTTTATTTTGACCAAACTTTTAGGGATGGAGGAGACCTACCTTGAGATGGTTTTATGCTAGGTGGCATGTCTGGGAAAAAACAGAATTTGTCTGTCTGTCTGTCTGTCTGTCTGTCTGTCTGTCTGTCAGTCTGTCTGTCTGTCTGTCTGTCTGTCTGTCTGTCTGTCTGTCTGTCTGTCTGTCTGTCTGTACCATCATTCTGGCCAAACCTGTGGTGAATGTCTCTGAAACTTGGCATTATGATAGGTTTTGATGTAACTTAAAACTTGGGCTAAAATTTTTGGAAAAGTTACCATGGTAATGTGAATTATCCAAATATGGTATTTGGCCAGAAAAACTTTTGGGGCTACAGATCTAAAACTTTGTATGCATATGCAACTTCACTCTAGGAGTAACATGGGCTGGGTCCCACCTGGCTACACCTTTTCATTTTCCTATGTAATGCTAAAAATGCCAAAAATGGTATATCAGCAAAACACTTGAACCTAGGGAGTTAGACCCATGAACCCATATATATTTAGAATTAATATAATTTGGGAAATGTTTTAAGTACATGCACATGACCACACCCATTCTTGTGTTCATGTCAGGCCCAAAAAAGCCAAAAATGGTACTCTGGCCATACAAACCCTTGGAGAGACAGACTTAATGCATAGAATGCATACACAACTCGACTTTGGGAATAACATGGGCGGAATCTCTCCTTACTACACCATTTTCCATTCATGTGTTAAGAGAAAAATTGCTTAAAATAATTTTTTTTTGTTGAATGAATATTGGACCTAAGGAGTAACAAAATGGCTGAAATTTGGCATGTGCTCTCTAAGAACCTGATTGAGCATTGCTAAACATGTGTGGGAATGGGAATGGGTGTGGTTTGTCCATAGCTACACCCATAGGAAAAGTTAATCAGAACCCAATCAGGCAAAAAGTTGGCGTGTGTTTTCCAAGTACTTGGGAAACCACATATGGGTGTGGATTGGCCATAGCCGCAACCACTGGAAGTTATTTTGGCTATTATAAGCTAATAGAATGACCAACCAGACTGAAATTTTGAATAAAGTTTCCAAGGAACTGGGTGAGCATTACTAATCACGTGTGTGTCAATGAGTGTGGTCTGGTCATTGCCACACCAATACGATGTCATTTTCCTGCCTAAAACTCATTTTTGACCAATCAGGCTGAAAAATGGCACATAGAGTCCAAGTAACTGAGTGGGCATTATTAACCACATAAGGGTGTGGTAATATGTGTGAGGTTTTTATTAATCACACTCACAGGAAGTTGTGTTAGCTGCCGAAAGTTAATCAAAGGACTAACCTGGCTGAAATTTGAGAGTAATGTTTCATTTTGACATTGGCTGGGCAATGTTGGGTATATGCTGCAAATATATTATCTATGTATCACAAAAGAATGGGTTATTCACAGGAAGAAAAAAAGAGAAAGAAAAACGATAGAGAAAAAACAGGGAAAAACTGCTACAAAACACGAGTAACAACTAGGTCTTAAAGGGAAAAGAAGTTGTAGACCTGTCTTTGAGTTAGCATTAAGGCTTTGAAACAGCTAAAAAGGTTAGGATAAGTGTTATTATACCAGAAGTAGCTCTTCTAGTGAGACAAACTGAATTCAATCTTCCATAACAAAAAGCCTGAAAAGGAATGGCAATATGATTAAGGCTTGATATTTTCAATCCCCTAATTGGTCTTCTCATCTTTTTCCTTCTTCTCTTTTATTCCAAATGTCTTTAATATATTTCAGGGATTTTTCTTTCTCTCCTTCCCCCATTCTTTCTTTTTTGTTGTTATTCCTCCCCCCCCCCCCCCCCCCCTCCCTTCCATCCAAAGTCTCCCTTCCCCCCCCCCCCTTCCCCAAAGGCTCCTTCAAAAAGGCTTTAAAAAAAACTAGTTGCTGAAATTGCCACCAGTAGTATAACACCTAGTGTAATAGATGTGCAGTACTTGAGTGACTATTAAATTATGCTTATTAATAGTATTTGCATATGTGTATTTTGAATTGGCCCTTGAAGATGTTTATAAACTGGTGTGCTTTTAATTGGAAACAACATTATTTTTGCAGAGAAGAGGGTTGGTTACAATGTCAACTTTGGTAATGTCATACTTAATTGAAGTTCTCCTAGTGTTGGTGTTCCTGTGGCTATCACATTACTTATTCCAAAATAGTTTGAAATATCAAGTTAAGGAATGTAGTATAATTTATTTGCATGTGTGTATCTTGAGTTGGCTCCATAAGATGTTTATAAACTTGTGCGCTTTTAGAAGAGGGTTGGTTACAATGTCAACTTTAGGAATGTCAACTTAATTGAAGTTTTCTTAATGTTGGGGTTTCTGTGACTATCACATTTCTTATCCCAATATTGTCATGAATATCAAGTTAAAAAGTGTAGTACTTAATTTTAGTGGTCCTGATGTAAACTATTTGTAACATCTGAAACCTAAACCTGTATAGTGTTTCATTAAGTGTCATATGTTGACCACCTTTCCATCCTGAAGCAGCCAGCCTGTGTACACAACTGATCATGACAGTGTCAACAAATGGCGCTATGTCACAGAATGGAAGTAACCTTGATGCAGTGGCCAACTACAGCTGCATCAGTGAACTGTTCACACTGCTCCCTGTGACTAATTAATTGTGATGTTTTTTTAAAAATGAATTTCTCTGCAGTTGCAGTGTTGTCTCTGGCTACCCCTGCTGCATGTCAGCTGAAGACCAGACACCAAACTGCTCAAAACAATTAATTCACACAAAAACAGAGGGTCTCTAATATAAGATTTCTCAGTAACTATCACTAAGTATTGTAAAAGCATTTACTTGTAGTCATATGTGCTAAAATACCCATATGTGCTAAAATACCCACCCGCCCTCACATGCACACACCCTTGCATGCACATACCCACCCACCCATACCCTACATCCAACCTACTCACACATGCACACACATACATGCATGCATGCACACATACACACAAATGAAAATGCACATTTTCTAGCTGCCATAATTTTTTTAGAGATGATCACCCTGTGACACTGGGACTGGCTCAGCACACACTCCTCTGACTTTTATGAGAAATTGGCAGTAGTCAAGATATATTGTGAGAATTGTAGCCTCTCTCTTGGAATTACTGTTTAGAGTTTGTAAAATTTGTTAATGTCTTCTTTGCCGGATGTATTTTTTTTTTTGCAGCATCTTTACTAACATGTCCCTAGTTGGATCTGCCTACACTTTTGCTGTGCTGAAATTATTTTTTTTCTTTCCATTTTTCCAAAGTGACAAATGGAATTTGATGTCAAGTTGATGTAAAAGTATTACTAGTTTAATGAACTCGACTAAACGAACTCGACTAAACTAACTCGACTAAACGAACTCGACTAAATGAACTCGACTAAATGAACTTGACTAAGCTCAATGAACTCTACAAAACTCAAGAACTTGATTAAATTCAATGAAATAGACTAAACTTAATGGACTTGACTAAACTCAATAAATTTGACTAAACCCAATAAACTTGACTAAACTCAGTGAACTGACCAAACTCAATGGACATGAAAAACAATTTAATGTCAGTAAATAGTAAAGCTTACTTTAATCTGACATTGTTGATCATGAGAGAAGCAGTGCATCAGATGATGTAATATGATGAACTATGTTTCTGGGAAAGTTTCCTAAGAAGAACAAATGGAACAACAAGATCAACAACAAAGTAACATCTAGACTCTTGGCACACACTACCTGAGATCAAGGGTAAAAATAATATATATTTTTTAATTTCAGATTTTCAGTATCTTTTAACTTTTATTAGGACTATATAGATGTTACAAACACACACCCAACTTGTTACAACAGGAAGAAAAAAACTCCCGCTTCACAACCATTAATCAACCAACAAATTACATACATTTGGTTGGTGGGGTAGCATTCTTCAACGCAACAAATAGAAATAAGACCAGGAAGCGGGTCTGATCCCGCCCTTACATGCTAAAATTGCGAAGACAGGTTAATGCTAAACTAGTGGGGCGTAGACTGTAGTAAGATTTGACTTGGTGGGTTACTGTTCTGCTTATAGTTGGATATTATTTCTCTTTAGCTGGCGTGATAAGTTTAATAGCTGTTTGAATTGAGAGTGCTGTATCAAGCTTCATTTGCTTGAGTTTAGCTCACTGGCTTGAGAATTAAAAAATTTCTGTGGGTTTCACTGTGGTGAAGGTGTTCCTATACAATGAAGATTTTGAAACACCTAGTATTAACAGTCCTCTTCACTGTGCCTTGTGTGGCTTTGATAAAATGGATTAACTCTCCTGCAGAGAATATTAATATTCAATTTCTAAAACCATGTAATCAACCTCCTGAAGCAGCAATGAAGGTAAGTGTGAAGACAGTGAAGGAACCTGTGGAGGCAGTGCAGCAACCTGTGAAGACAGTGCAGCAACCTGTGGAGACAGTGCAGCAACCTGTGGAGACAGTGCAGCAACCTGTGAAGACAGTGCAGCAACCTGTGAAGATTTCATCAATTTCATCCTTGCAACAAAACAAGGATTATCATATGATGAATGCTGTAAAAAAATATGTGTTCTTTATTGGTACGGGAAGAAGTGGTCACAGTATCGTGGGAAGTTTGATGGATGCCCACCCACATGCAATCATTACACATGAATATGGAGTCTTTACTAAATGGAAGGAGTTCTACAACCCTAATCAGAGTTGGACTGGTAGACTTTTTAGAATACTCATTGACAAGAGCAGATATTCTGTAAGTGGTAGCCGAAATATGTCAAATAAAGGTTATACACTCACTGTAGATAATTTATGGCAAGGTAAGTTTAACAATACTTTAGAAGTTCTTGGGGACCAGTATGGAGAAGGAATTTGCATTCTATATTTGAAGAACAAGACTTTATTCCAGACTCGACTTGAAATTCTTAAAAAACAACTTCCAGTTCGTGTCATTCATGTAATACGAAATCCATTTGACCAGATAGCAACTCGAATGCTTTATCAATATAAGGATATTGCTAGTGTACGAAAATTAAAGCAAGCATTTAAGGCTAATCAGAGTTTGCCTAATTCCGGATTTCTGAGAGATGTTGGTAAACTAAATTTTACTATACACCTCCTCTTCAGCCATTACCAAGCTTCAATGGAAGTGACTGAGTTGTTGGGGAGTATGAATGTACTTGAAGTGCATTCAAGGGACTTCATCAAAGATCCCAAGGCAAGTTTAAGAAGAATTTTTGATTTTTTGGAAGTGGATACATCTGAAAACTACCTGCAGGGGTGTGCTGATAAGGTATTTAAGTCTGCCTCAAGGACCAGGGAAATGATATATTGGCCTCCATCAATAAAACACATGGTAGAAGAGAAGATCAAGAATTATAACTTCTTATCAAGATATAATTTCACCAATGACTGAGCACTTGTAATTCTATCCTGCAATGCAGTATTAACACAACTCCAATAGATGTGATTAAGAACATTTTCCATTTAGTGTTTATACATGCATCACTAGGTTTTAAATATCATACAGAAACTTATATTTATTAATGAACAATAGTGGCATACATGTTGAAAAGAACTACTTCATACCTACAGAATGATTTGCAGATAGTTTTTATTAAATACAAATGTAGTGTACATTTATGTGACTTCTGATCTTTATATACTGTATGTACTTCAATATGAAACTAGAAACCTTATCTATTATTGCCTGAGATATAATGCATCAGACAAATAAATGGTTTGATTGTGAGTATTGCTATGTCCTGAGCACTTTTGGTTACTGCAATCATATGCAGAATAATAGCCATTATCATGTTACCATAGTACTCCTTAAATTGAATGATATGTGACATTGTAGAATTTGAGCAGGGGATCTCAATGCCCTTCCTCATTTTGAATATATCTAGAAGTGAGATCCAATTGCGGAGCTTCCTTTTCTTTTGTATGGCATGAATGGCTGCAAGATGATACAGCAAGTTAAGCTGAGAGTTAACATTTTTTCACTTTTGAATTGAACTGTTTTTTTTTCCCCTTTATTTTATAGGTTGTCAGGGTGCATATTAATGGTGACTCTGTGACTTTATGCCCACCTCTAGTTGAGATGGATATATTGAAATTATGAACTAAATGAAAATAGAAATAGTGTAAAATGGAAATTAGTGTGTGTGTGTGTGTGTGTGTGTGTGTGTGTGTGTGTGTGTGTGTGTGTGTGTGTGTGTGTGTGTGTGTGTGTGTGTGTGTGTGTGTGTGTGTGTGTGTGTGTGTGTGTGTGTGTGTGTAAAAAAAAAAAAAAAAATTTTTCGAACTTTTGAATGGTTGCTATATTTGCCTCTCTCCAAGTTCTACTAGTTATAATAAGTTAAGTTAATTTGGCACTGGTTTAACCTTTTCATTTTATTCTACAGATTTTTTCACTTGTACTTAACTGATTGGAAGTCTGTTGGTAGTTCGAAATTTGAATAATTCTATTCTTAAAATTCTCTTTCAAGTGGCTACTTCCATAACAACAGAAATCATTTTAAACTTGAACAGGTATCATTAGTGAGTACTATATATATTAATTTTAATTAAATACTAGCACTTTGTATATAAGTTAATTTCATTTATCACTACATTTGTTTACTTGTATTATCTATAAACCCTACCAACTTGTCACGTACCTCACCAACTTGTCTAGTAACTCATTGTGGTAACCATGGTAACACATTTATTGTAAACATTGTTGCTAAAACTTGACAAGCTGCTGTCTATAATCTGTGGAGTTGTCCAGATTTTGATAATAATTCACTTTGTTTGGTGTTTCAAACCTAAGATAAGAAAGTTCGGCACAAAAAAGAAAAAAAAAAGGAAAAAAAAAATTTTTTTTTTTGAATTTTTGAATGATTGCTATATTTATCTCTCACCAAATTATACTAGTTATTATAAGTAAAGTTCAATTCAGAACTTTAACCTTGTCATTTCATTTTACAAATATAAGTTAATTTCATTTAACACTAGGTTTGTGTATAAGTTAATTTTATTTACCACTGCATTTGTTTTACCTGTATTATCTACAAACCCTACCAACTAGTCAAGTACCTCATTTGTTATAAACATTTGGGGCTAGTCTTGACAAGCAGCTGAACCAAAGTTAAGAAAGTTCAGCACAAGAGAATGGTAATAAAGAACAGCTTTGTGACAAAAGATCAGAACGTGAAGCAGAAATCAAAAAGAAATAAAAATAGTTAAGTAGTAGCTACCTGGAATGTCCGTACTTTAGTAGAGTGTTCAGGTGATGAGCGGATCTGTAGGAAGCAAATAATGGGTTAGCTAAACATGGTAACCATAGTGACAAGCCTGGGAAGATTGATAGGAAGATAGATTTGTTAATGGGAGAATTGAGGAAATATGGTGTATCTGTTGCAGGGATCCAAGAGACAAAGTGGTTTGGAAAGGATGTGTGGCCAGTGGGTAGATATACCTTTCTGCACTCTGGTCGTCCTCTGCCAGGGGATCAGGAAAGAGCTAGTAGGAATGAGGGTGTTGGAATAGCATTGGACGAAAAGGCTACAGTGGCATGGAAAAATGCAGGGGAGGTGTGGGAAGCACTTAGTTCCAGAATAATATCAGCTAGATTGAAGTGGGTACACACAGGAAAGAAAAAGGGAGGATGGTCTGGAAAGGCATCAGGCACTTATGTATCAGTAGTGTGTGCTTACACACCCACAGCTAAGGCACCTCCAAGCATTAAGCTCAAAGTTTTATGATGATTTGCAGGATACAATAAATAGGATTCCACGTAATGATATCCTTGTTATGCTGGGTGATTTCAATGCTAGGGTTGGTATGTTGGACACAGGGAATAATCTATGGCAAGGTGTTATAGGGAAGCATGGCTTGAGTGAGCGTAATTTTGTGGTCGAGGAATTTTAGGAATTCTCTGCATTAAATCAGTTCTCAATCATGAATACTTGGTTCCAAAAGAAGAAAATCTATCAAGGAACTTGGACGCACCCAGCAACAAAGAAATGTCACATGATAGACTTTGTCGTGATGAGGGCTGAACAGAGAGTTGTTTGCAGAGATGTGCAGGTGATGAGGGGAGCAAACTGCTGGACTGACCATAAGCTTGTAAGAGCTAAACTAAAGGTTACTGTTCCTTGTTCTGCCAAAAGAAAAGAGAAAATTTCTTTGCCTTTTGCCATCCATAAACTGAAAATCCCTGCCAAGAGAGATGAATACCGTGAAGTGTTGGAGCAACATTTGCTGGCTAGACCACTCAGAGCTGGAGATTCCATTGAGTGCAACTGGGATGCTCTGAAGTCTTGTATTGTGTCAGCTGCAGAGAAGTAGTTGGTAGAGGGAAGAGGAAGCAACCAGACTGGTTTGAGGATAGTGAGGAGTTGTTGTCACCTCTGATCAAAGCCAAGGATGATGCTCACCTGAGGATGATACAGTGCAATACTTCAGCCAACTGGAAGGAGTTTAGGAGACATCAGAGAAAGGTAAAGGTTGCAGTGGACAATGCTAAGGAAGAATGGATATGCAGGGTTGCCAAGGAGGGGGAAGCTGCAAAAAAGGATGGTTGCACAAGGTGGAAGAGTATCAGGAAGTTGCAGCTGGCTCATGCTGGAAGAAGACCAACAAGACCCACTGCTGTCATGAAAGAAAATGGAAGTTTGACTCAGGGTCACGAGGAGGTAAGAGCCAGATGGCATCAGCATTTTGTAAAGATACTTAACATATCCTGTGCATTCAATGATGAAGTGATTGACACTCTGTCACTACTCCCACCACACTTGGATTTGGATATGCCACCAACTGAAGAGGAATTGATGCAGGCTCTAACCAAATTAAAGATGAGAAAGGCAGGAGGAAAGTCTGGTGTCCTTCCTGAAGTAATCCTCCATGGTGGTGTAGATCTGTGGGATAGAATGCTGGAGGTGATACAGAAGGTGTGGGAAGAAGGTAAAGTGGTGAGAGACTGGCAGGACGCAGTAGTTGTTCCAATCCCAAAGAAAGGTGACCTGAAGCAGTGTGACCATTGGCGTGAAATAAGTTTGTTGGATGTGGTAGGGAAAGTACTAGGCAGAATTGTACAGGGAAGATTGCAAGTGATTGCTGAAAACATTCTGCCAGAGTCACAGAGTGGGTTCAGGAAAGGACATGGTTGTGCAGACATGATTTTTGTTGCTAGACAGCTTGTGGAGAAAGCGAGGAAACATGGTGAATCATTGTATGTGTTGTTGTAGACTTGAGGAAGGCTTATGATTCAGTGCCCAGGCAAGCCCTATGGAAGGTCCTAGAGAAGTATGGTGTGCCAGAAAAAATGTTGAATGTTGTGAAGTCTTTCCATGAGGGGATGCATGCTGAGGTTAGAGTGGGTTCGACTGTAACTGATAGGTTTGAGGTCCGGAATGGCTTACGGCAGGGATGTACCCTGGCACCCACATTATTTAATATCTACTTTAGTGCTATGGTGGCTGATTGGTGCAATAGGAGTAGTGGTGCAGGAGTGAGTGTGTTATATAAGCATGGTAGGAAGTTGTTGGGGACTGCAGAGCTAAGTCTAGATTGAGTGAGATGAGAGTAACTGAGTCCCAGTTTGCTGATGATATGGCATTGTATGCAACCTCTCGGGATAGTCTTGAGTCAGTAGCAGCAGAGTTTGTGAAAGTGGCAAGTGAATGGGGGCTGACTGTGAGTACTGAGAAGACAAAAGGGATGGTTGTTGGTGAAGGATTGAATGAGGTGATGTCAGACCAGTGCAGGTGGAGGGTGGCTCTGTGGATGTAGTCCTGGACTTCACATACTTTGGTGCTAACATCTCAAGAGATGGGGAGATCACTAGTGAGGTGACTAGAAGAATTGCTAGAGCAGCTAGAGCAGCTAGAGCAGCTAGAGCATTTGGATGTTTGAGGGTGCCAGTATTTAAGAACAAAGACCTCTCATTGGCTACAGAGAGAGCAGTGTATAGGGCAGTTGTTCTAGCTGTATTACTGTATGGAGCTGAAACTTGGACAATGAAGGCTGTGCATACAAGACGTTTGAATTCTTTTCATAACCGTTGTATTCGGACAATCCTGGGTGTGACGAGGTACCAACAATGGAATGAAAGATTAACATCTCAAAGCCTATCACATAGGTTTGGCTTGCAGCACTCCATCTCTGATATCATTCTGGAGAAGCGTTTAAGATGGCTGGGTCATGTGAGTCGCATGGATGAAGAAAGTCTTCCAAATAGATTGTTGTTTGGGGAGCTTAACATGAAGAGACCATGCCACGGGGCAAAGAAGAGGTGGAGGGATGTTCTGAAAGTGCATTTGCAGGCAATTGGTGTGTATGATAGATGGTATGAGTTGTGCCAGGACAGGAAGGGGTGGTTTCATCTGTGTTTAGATGGTGTAGAGAAAATTTCAACATCCAGGTGATGGAACACCTGTTCAGCTAACAAGCAATCTGAATTAAGAACACTTAGTTGTGCCTGTGGAAGAAAATTTCGAAGACAAGGAGATCTGACCAGACACCAACATTTCTGTGTGATGCCATCATAAGCTAAGTTTATTGCCATTGGGCAGCTTCTAAGTTCTAAGTTCTAAGTGTGTGTGTGTGTGTGTGTGTGTGTGTGTGTGTGTGTGTGTGTGTGTGTGTGTGTGTGTGTGTGTGTGTGTGTGTGTGTGTGTGTGTGTGTGTGTGTGTGTGTGTGTGTGTGTGTGTGTGTGTGTGTGTGTGTGTGTTCATGGGTCTATCTCCCAAAGTTCAAGTGTTTTTGCTGAAATACCACTTTTGGTATTTTTAACATATCACAGGGAAAGGAAAAGGTGTAGCCAAGTGGGACCCAGCCTATGCTACTCCCAGAGTGTAGTTGTATAAGCATTTCCAAGTTTTAAATCTGTAGCTTTTAGGGTTTTTTTTTTTTGGCCAAAAACTATATTTGGCTATTTCTCATTGCCATGGTAACCATTTTCCGAAATTTTTAGCCCATGTTTTAAGTTGGGTCAAAATCTATCATCATGCAAGTTTCAGAGAAATCAACTCACAGGTTTGGCCAGAATAATGGTACAGACAGACAGACAGACAGACAGACAGACAGACAGACAGACAGACAGACAGACAGACAGACAGACAGACAGACAGACAGACAGACATTTCCTTTTATATATATAGGAGATTGGAGATATGTGTATTACAAAAAGAATGGGTTAGTCACAGGAATAAAGAAAATGGAATGAAAAACCATGGAGAAAAAAAATGGGGAAAAACTGCTACTAAGCATGAGTAGCAACTAGACCTGAAAAAACAGAAAAAAAAGTAAACCAATTTTTATGTTAGCATCAAAATTTCGAAACAGTTGAAAAGGTTTTGATAAGTCTTGGCACACAAGGTCTTTGGGTGGTTAGTTAAATAATTGAAAAAAATGCTAAAAGTAGCGTATTTGGTAGGGCTAACTGAACTTAATCTTCCATAACAAAAGATCCTGAAAAAGAAAGGCAAAATGATTAAAGCTAGTTATTTCAAGATAAAAGTCAGCATTTCAATCCCCTAATTAATTTTTTTTTTCATTTTCCCCCCTCTTTATCCTTTCCTTCTTTCCAAATTAAAAATATATGGAATTTTGATCATCAAGATCACAATTTCTGCATTGTTGTGGCTACTACTCCTGGCCTGGTGGTGGTTCTCAACAAACAATTATCCCTTCACCTACCAACACCCACCCCTCCTTTTTTCCCAAAGGCTGCCTCCCATAGGCCTAAAAAATTTTGGTGCTGAAGATACCACCAATATTATCACACCGAATTTAATACATGTGCAGTAAATAAGTAACTATTAACCTGTGTTTATTAATTGTATTTGCATGTGTGTATCTTGAGTTGGCTCCAGAAGATATTTATAAACTGGTGTGCTTTTAATTGGAAACTGCATGGCTTTTTATAAAGAAGAGGATTAGTTACAATGTTAACTTTAGGAATGTCAACCCAATTGAAGTTATGCTAATTTTGGTGTTTCGGTGACTATCACATTAACAATCCAAAAATAGTTTAAAATGTCAAGTTAGGAATGTAGTACTTAATTAAAGTGGTCTTGATGTAAACGATCTGTAACTATAACATTACTCATCCCACATCTGAAACATGAAACCTGTGTTGTGTTTCACTAAGTGTCATATGTTGACCACCTTTCCATCCTGCAACAGCCAGCCTGTGTGCACAACTGATCATGACAGTGCCAATAAATGGCACTATGTCACAGAATGGAAGTAACCTTGATGCAGTGGCCAACTACAGCTGCATCAGTGAAGTTTTCAAACTGCTCCCTGGAACTACTCATTAGTGATTTTTTTCCTCTGCAGTTGCAGAGTTGTCTCTTGGTAATGGCAGTGTGGTAATATAGGCAAGGTAACAACTGCATCACTTGGAGAGTTCATTGGAGAATGAACTTTCTCTACTTATTGTGGCCAACAAGACCATACCTTGGTGTGAGCTGAAAGGGGGAGTTTTAGAGTAACAGCATATGGTCCTCTCTGTAGATCCTATGAGTCTAAGTGATTAGTAAATTTTGCTATACAAATGGGATGGCGAGTAGATTGGGATATTGTTGATAGTAGTAATTTGTTCTCATCAGAAGTTATGAGTTAAGTAAATTAACACTCAGAGAGGTAAGATTATTAATTTCTGTCTCATATCATATGACATGTAATACTTCTTTATCTTACCTCTTTTCCTAATTTATCAATTGATTTAATTCTTTTCTTCTTATTATTACTATTATCGTTATCATCATCACCATAATCATCATCATTTTAGTGTTTATTATAGCTATTATTGAGGCATAGATTTCTTTCTAGGTAAGTAGTTGATAATGTAATCCTAGCTTGCACATAGTGCAAGCTTTGGTACTAGATGGTCAATACCATTTTGTTATGAAGGTACACTCAATCATTTTTATACAATTTTATGTTGCAACTAACCACTCATGAGAAGTAGAATCTGTCTTCTACAGCTGGTAAGTTACTGAAAATGTATGAATTTACTAATTGTTTACGTTGGAAACTTCAGAGTTGCCTAGATGATAGACTATAGAGAGCCTGAACTTGGGTAGCCTTATCAATGGTTGTTATTCACCATGTTGAGTATAATTTTACAGTAAAAAATCAGTACTGTCATTTAAAATCTTGTTTCCACACTAAAATGTTGTCCCCCTTACTGCAAACTGTTATAAAAAATGGTTTCCCTTCATAAATAGTTTTATTCCATGAGTGTAAGAATTGATGTACCCATTTCAAATAGCATTAATACTATAGAAATCCTTGGTATTGTTGGTTTTGAATTTCACACTCCAATTTTTGCTATTTCATTTCAATTTTCTTCCAAAAAGTAGGGGAAGAGACTACCTGACCTGATATTCTGCAGTGTTGCTACAGTTATTTTCATTAAATTCTGACCTTCTGTAGTTGAACACTTCAACCTTGTATTTTCATTGGACAGGACGGGTGTTTCAACAATTTTAACAGATACTTTGACATGATACTCTACTAGACTCAATGAGACTGTCTATAAGTTCCATGCAGTGCCAGTTGGAAGGTTTCGAACAAGGTCTAGGTCTGTCTGTCTGTCTGTCTGTCTGTCTGTCTGTCTGCCTGCCTGCCTGCCTGCCTGTCTGTCTGTCTGCCTGCCTGCCTGCCTGCCTGTCTGTCTGTCTGTCTGTCTGTCTGTCTGTCTGTCTGTCTGTCTGTCTGTCTGTCTGTCTGTCTGTCTGTCATTATGTAATTCAGAGGAGGAGAAAACAGGCAGACAGAGGGTGGCTTAAGCCCCCCAAATTTATCACATGGGGCGCTGGCCCCCCCCCCCTCCCCCCACCCCTATCTCAGAGCACCTTCTTTCCTTTTTTTTTTTCAAATACTTTACATGAGCACCAATGCTGTACATCATGTGTATTGTTGGTGTCCAAGATCAATTATTAGGAAAGTCCCTAGTTAATATAGAAAATAGTGTATACTTTTAGTTACAGGTGTACAAATATCCATTCATTCTTATATAGACAATCCCATTAAAAATATAGCCCAAACAAGTTTGGTAACTTTGCGATGCAACATGATACTTATTGGAAGTAACAATGCCTTCTTGTTTTTCAATCGTTGCTGATGAAGCAACTGATGTAATCAACAGCAATCAACAGTGAACAGTTAAATTTGTCCATCTATTGGGTGAATTCAAATTAGAGTGTCATATAGATTCCGTTGGTTTTCTTTAAGCTTCCTGACACAAGAACTACCTTCCAGCATCAATATGTCAAGGATAGACTTATGATGAGACTGCCAATACGAGAAGAAGATCTGGTGTGGCAGCTAGATTTCTAAAAGATAATTCGGTTACAGTAGCTGTGCATTCTTGTTCACATTCACTCAATCTTAGCTTGAAGATATTGGAAGACAGCTTCCATGTATTCTGGATGCTCTTGAAATAGTTAAAGAAAAAGGTAAGCTAATTTTATTTTCCTCCAAAATAAGTAGCAAAAGGGTGGTAGAGGTGTAACTAAACTGGAATTATTGTGTTCTACCAGATGGACTCCAAGAATTGTTTGCTATGGAAGATAATCTTTTAGAGACTTTGGAAGGAATTTATTCAGCAGAATGATGAATAGATTTGAAAGCAGGTGGTTTATTGCAATCATTGGAGATGTCTATCACTTTGTTTGGAAAGAGGTTATCATCTTAATTCTATTGCAGTGGAGCAAATTCACTCTATTGCAAAAAAACCCAAACAATATTGTTTTGCAAGATGCTCTTTCTGCTGTTGATGTTGCCAAACAATTTTACAAAATAATAAGGTCTGAAAATAATTTCAACAGATTTTATTATAAGACTGTAACCACTTCTGAGGAGCACAATATTGAATTTCCCAGAACTGCCTTGTTACCTAAGACTTCAGATCGAAAATGGAAATTAACCAAATGTATTTACATCTGCAAAAGCAAACTTCCTGGAAATTTAACTTAGAGCATGTGATCTACCCCATTGTGAGCTAAAAGATTGATTTAAAGAGTACATTCCCTCAGTCCTGGAGATTGAAAACACCCTGATAAATGCAGCAAATGATCATGATGGAAGAGTTGAATACATCCTGCTGTGAAGATGTTGACATGCTAGCATTAGCAGAATACCTCCAACTCCACAAAAAAGTATTTTAGCAGTATATCTTTGAAATAAAGATGAGTTCAATTTTTAAAAATTCCATCTAGCAATGAAAAAAATTCAAACAAATGCTATCAACAGTACACCAGCTCTCTTAACTACATTTAACAATCCTAGTTACCTCTGCAGCATCAAAATAAGTCATTCTCTGAGTATAGGTGTCCTAACTTCTCTGCAATGACAGAGACAAACAAAATTATTGAGTGCTTCTATATACTCACAAAGATTTTACAAACAATTTTCTTTACTTGAGACTTAATTTCTATGGTAAAAACTTTTATCATTGATGAAAGGGAAGGGTTTTTAAAACACTTATAGCTTGTAAATTTAACTTTTTTTTTTTTTTTTTTTTTTTTTTTTTTTTTTTTTTTTTTTTTTTTTTTTTTATCAAATTTTTCATTAAGCACGCTTTTCCAACTTAAAGTGATTCCCCACCTTTTTAAGCTTTGATAAATATTGATCTTCAAAAATAACATAAACTTCAACTCCACCCCACTTTTAATGTGCTGTCTCCTCCCTTGTGTATGTATATTCACTATCTCCTCCAAGATGCCTAGACTAATCTACCTAAAATTTTCAGGTGATGCTCACTGGACCACTGGCACCTTCTCCATTATGGAGAATGTAGTTAGGGCTAGTTTATTGGTTCATTAAATAAACTTTCCTATTCATGAGTAACTCACTCAGTACCAACAACAAAGTTTTATTTTTTTCATACAGTAAACTATTTGTTAAATTTATTCTTGACAAAAATGTGGACGTACCCCACCCTTTACCATTGTATGTATTCCTAGATGGATTAACTGAGTATAGTCTGGACCCTTCACTGAAAAAAGGGAGAAAAAAAGAAAGAAAAAAATTGCATTCCTAAAAAAAAAAAAAAATACAGAGATTGAAGGTAAGTGGGGTTTTATGTGAATGTTAAATTGTATTAAGCAGTAGAACTAACTGTATGTGGAGTTCAGCTGCAGTGTGGGCATTAAAAAAATTATAAAAAAAGAACCTTTTAGTGGTTTCAAATTAATGGAAGTGTGAGACTATAAGTCAGTTAATGTTCTGTTTCAGTACTGCTCATCTTTACCGAAGGAGTAATGTTTACACAGAGTAGTCTTAACTCTGGACAGCCAAATCACGATTCTGGTACCCTCTTCTATTTCTTCAAGGTGCAGTTGCTGCCACCAACGGTGAATAAAAGTAACCTTTAACCTTAGCAATACTCGCAGAACTGCGTCAAACTTCCTCCCACTTCGTTATTTGCACGCTGGAGATGCAATAAATTCAGCGCTGTGAATGCTGTGAATGCAATAAATTCAGTGCTGTGAATACAGCAGTCTCGGTGACCAGTTTCTGAAATGGCTAGACGGATGTCTCCAGTGCTACTCTCTATTGCTATTTTGTTAGTGATGTATTACAGAGGTTCTACTGGTAACCCAAAGAAGTACTTTTTCAAAGCTGTGGAAGGACTCCAGCAAGAACCATTTAGGGAAGATTCCCAGTCTATGACCAAAAATGTGTCCAAGTTGAAAAAAGAAGTTAATTTGACTTCAATTTGGGCATCCAGAGTGATAGGAAGTAATTTAGGGAACAACATATCCCAAGGTGACCAAAAGCAATTCAGTATCAACCCACCTTTTACTTTCCCCCAGCCTGCATTCTCCAAATCATCTGAAGATATTCTTGGCTCTCCCTGGGTAATGGAGCTCCAGAATTACCTTAAATTTGCCAAAGGGAAGAAGATATCACTAATCACTTCCACTATGGAACACATAGATTTGCTAGTAAATTGGCTGGTGGCTGCCTACCTAAAGGTTGAACCCCCTCTGGAGAATGTTCTTGTGGTCAGCCTGGACTATAAACTCCATAGCATCTTTTATAGAAGAAACATTTCCTCTCTGTATGTGGACAGCAACATGGTGACAAAATCTCAATCACTTCAAAATCATTCGTTCACTAAAGTACTTATCATGAGGTTGGCTGTGTTTAGGCTCTTGAATCATTATGGTTATGATGTATCAAATTATGATAGTGATGCTGTTCCATTAAGAAATTTATCACCACTATTTGATAAATATCAAAATGTTGATATTTTTGGTGGCATTGGTAAGTACCCAGATGATCTTTACACAAAGTGGGGTGCCACCTTCAATGCTGGAGTGATGCATATACGCTCCAATGCCAATACTGGTATGTGATATGAATTTAACACTCATTATATTAACGTGACCAGTATTACATAAAGTGTGTTAGGATAAGTATAATTCCTATTGCATGGATGTGCCTGCATAACACATTTCTAATTAGGTAGAAGAGAGAGAGTGTGTGTTGATGTGTGTGTGTGTGTGTGTGTGTGTGTGCGTGTGTGCGTGTGTGAGTGAGTGAGTGAGTGAGTGTGTGTGTGAGTGTGTGTGTATGTTGATGTGTGTGTTGATGTGTGTGTGTGTTAGTGTGTGAGTTTATGTGTGCATGTTCGTGCATGCTTGTGTGCATTTTTTCCCCTTCCAATGAGGTAAGTACCCATGACATTCAAACATCTTACAACTTCTTAAATTTAAATTAAGGGATGTAATGTTTAATCTGTGTTATAAATAGAGAGTAATATATAATCCAACAAGCATATATTAGGTGAAAGTCAATGAAAGTATTAAATGCAAATGGATCTCTTGTTTCACACTGACTTAAATGGACTGATTCCCATATTCTTTTTAATACTTTTTATTGTTATTGCGATATATTCATCCTTACAATAAAGAACCAAATTCTGTGTATATTTTTGTCTGTCAACTGCTCCTACATGCATGGACTGATTTTGATGAAATGTGGTATTATGTTCCCTCTGTTCCTGCTTTCTGACTGATATTTTTGTGTGTTTGTTTCGATGCACTGCCTGTTATAGCTACCACAGTTATTTTTTGGAATTTTGTAAAGGGTTGACCAAGGAACACTTTATATAGTTATGTCTACAGTAGGAAGTCAGTTTCCTAGCTTGTTTGGACCAGAGGGATTCAGATAACTGAAATGTTCTGATAACTGAAGTTTCTCCCATGTTGCCCAAATTAACACAATAATATGATAAGAAGTGGTTTAACAAACTCGTCTAATATTCTGGGAATCCCATCCCATTTGTGTGAGACTATAATTGTCATTATGTATGAATAATAGAGACTTATTAAGTATCATTGTTGATGGAAAATAATCTGAATCATCTGTTATATTTCTCTCTACATAATTAATAGAACGTTTTTGGGAGCAACTTTCAAAGAGCACAGATCCTCCAACATCTGATGATCAATTAGCCATCAACTACTGCCTCCAAAATATGGGACTGAAGTGGACCAACTTCAACAATTCCATTGAGCAATTTACAAGTAGATCGACAGAAATACTGGGATATGCAGCTCCTCCTCAGGGTGCAAAGTCTGGGGGACTCAATGTGGCACTGTTGTCGCCTGCAACTGTTTGCAGGCATATTTGTGATCCCAAGAAGAGGGACACCACCTATGTGTGGCACACTGGGAGTCCCGCTAACAACAAAACAGTGAATGCAAAGATAAGTTGGTTACTAAAAGGAGGTGCCTGGCACTTGAGGGATAACTGGAGAGGATTGTCAGAGAAAAACCCTCACTTGATCAGCACTGATTGGCTTAAATTGATATCTTCATCAGAAGAAATGTTATTTGATCATTAAATGAGACACAATAACTTATGTAATTTTGGTTACCAGTTTTTGCATATCAATTGATGTATAGTAATTAAAGCAGACAGTAATACCTTACATATAGTATATAGAGACAAATCATTGTACTATAGAAATAGATTACTAATGACTAATAAACTTATTAGATTTACAATAGCTAACAAATCCCTCACTTGCAACTATTCTCCTAATGCAATTTATTGTTTGTTTTCATAGAAAAGATATATATTGTTGATAGTGATATACAGGCTGGTATGGGGGAGGGGAGAAATTGATATATAATACATTGATTTATATTAAATCTATTTCTAAGTATAAAGAGATTGATTTTTTTTAAGGGAGAAAGTTAACTTCCCTGATACATACATGCATACACTTTCAATGAAGTAATGGCTTTGAACAGCATGAAACCCTGCCTGCCTGCTAGTTACACAAATTAAGAAATAGATGTACAGCTCATCCATTCACTAAATCATTGAAAGTGCACACTAAGCTTCCTAGTTCACCACTACAATTTTTTCTCCCTTTTTCCCTCCTCAATTAATGGGTGTGGCTGAAATCACCTCTAAGCTATGGTTTTACCGTGGCAGTGGTGACAATCCTGCACCAGGGATTTATTTTAAAACAAAGCATTAAAAAGATTAGTGAGTTTCATTTTAATCCTTGAGCAAGCTTGAGGCATGCAGCTCTACTTTCTTGCAAGCTTGGTGTGCCGTTTCAATGATATAGTGAATGGATGAGCTGCACATATATTACTTAATTGTTTGTTGTTGCTTTTATGAATTGGCTGAACAAACTTGGGGTATGCAGCTCTATTTTCGTGAAAGCCTTGTGTGGAACTTCCCTGACTTAGTGAATGGATGAGTTGCACATGTATTTCTCAATTACAAGGGTTGCCCAAAATCTTGACAATCAAATTTTTATTTCAATGAAATTTATTGCTTGTTTGTTTGCCAGTCTGCTAACTCCACCCACAGTTCTCAAGCAATCATAACCAAATTTCCTCTGTGTGTGTTTTTGTGTGTGTGTTGAGGGGGGGGGGGGTGGGGAATTGAAAAATAACCACACTTTCTTGTTTAGAGGTTGTTTTAGCCACACTGAACACATTCCATCATGAAGTAACTTCTGTGTGTGTGTTTCGATTTAATGCAGAACTGTACTTTATGTTTAAAAAACGTCATTATAAATGAACTTAATATGGAAAAATCAGTTACGACAGCAAAGACTAAGTTTCTATATAATTGCAGTTTAATAAGTGAATTCACTGGAAATATAATAAGGCAAAGATTAGAATTGTGCATCAATTGAGGATTATCCGTAATATCGTGATTGATGCTCATGTGCACAAAGTGGAACCATTCTCTGCACATCTGACATTGGAAAAAGGCACTTTTCTGCTGTCTTATCTGTACCAGGGCAATCTGGCTTGTACAGAAAATCACATTCTTTCTGATGATTTTACATCAAAATGAGCAACATGGGATTGCAATAAGCACATTAAAAAAAGGAAGTACACATTCAAAAACTCGTGATTATCATAGCTACATATACACTGCTATTTGAAAGTATGCTCTTTAGTAATGTTTTTAGTCTATCTTTAAAAAGGAAAAAAAAAAGTAACTGTTGTAGTTGGCCACTGCATCAAGGATACTTCCATTCTGTGACATAGTGCCACTTGTTGGCACTGTCATGATCAAGATCAGTTGTGTAGATAGGCTGGCTGGTCAACACATGACACTTAGTGAAACACAACACAGGTTTCATGTGTGGGATAAGTAATATTATAGTTACAGATAGTATACATTATGACCACTTTAATTTGGCACTACATTCCTTAACTTGACATTTTAAACTATTGTTGGATTGGTAATGTGATAGTCACAGAAACACCAACATTAGCAGAACTTCAATTGGGTTGACATTCCTAAAGTTGATATTGTAACCAACCCTCTTCTCTGCAAAGGTATTAAAATCACACCATCTTAGAAACATCTTCTGGAGCCAACACAAAGAACATACATGCAAATACAATTAATAAACAGGTTAATAGTCACTCAGGTACTGCACACTATTAAATTTGGTTTGTTTGTATTGGTGGCATTTTCAGCACCTACTTTATTTTAGGTCTTTGGGAGGGGCCGTTGGGAGGGAGCCTTTTGGGGAAAGGGGGGGGGGGGGGGGGGGTGGTGGGTAGGGAAAGGAATAATGGTTCATTTTAGAACCACTACCAAGCCAGGAGTACCCCACCAATGCAGAAAGAGTGATTATGATGATCAAAAGTGTGTTTATCAGGGATTTGGAAAGGAAGAAAAAGAAAGGTGACAACCAAAAAAGTTTGGGGGAAGGAGAGAGGGAAAAATTCCCAATATATATTACAGACATTTGGAATAAAAGGAAAGAAAGAGAGAAAAAAGAAGTAGATGAAAAAATTGAATTAGGGGATTGAACTGCCAACTTTTATCTTGGAAATAACAGGCTGTAATCATTTAGCCTTTCCTTTTCATGCTTTTTTGTTATCAACGATTGAATTCAGTTTACTCCACCAGAGGTGCTACTTTTGGTATTTTTACTCCACAATTGAATCACTGAATCTAAATGTTACTCTTTTTGTTGATCTTTTTGCTGTTCTTCTTAGAAAACTTCCTCAGGAACATGCAGTGCTAAGGTCTCCGGTTCAATTCCAGATCATGGTTGATATTTTTCAGTGGATTTGGAAGTCGACACTTTAAATCATTATTAAGTTAAAATATTAAATCATAAGTGAATATGTTTTGATGGGAAAACTCCAGTCATGTTTTTCCTTTTACCTACTTAACCACCCAAAAACCTTGTGGGCAAAGTCTAATCTAAACCTTTTCAGCTGTTTTGAAGCCTCAATGCTAATGTAAAGAAAGGTCTATGACTATTTTTTCTTTTTTTAGGCCTAATTGTTACTTGTGTGTTGTAGCAGTTTTTCTCCATTTTCCTACATTGTTTTTATTTCATTTTACTTCCTTCCTGCGACTAACCCATTTTTTGGGTGATACATATATAGCTAATATAATATATGCTAGAAGCCAAAAATAAATGATTAAATATATTAAAACAATATTTTAAAGTAGCGGTAGGATGAAGAAGTCAGTCTGTCATATGATATGAGTACAGAAATGAATAGTTTTGCCTAACTGGGGAGAGTTAAATCAAAATTCCTGTTGAGAACAAATTACTACTATCAACTCTGTCCTAAACTACCCACACCATTTAATATGTGTAGCAAATTCATCAATCACTTTGGCTCATAGGATTTGCAGATGAGAACCATATGCTGTTATTCTAATGCTTCCCCTTTCAGCTTATACCAAGTTAGAGTCTGTTGGATAACAATGAGTAGAGAATGTTCATTCTCTAATTAACTCTCCAAGTGATTCTGTTATTACCTTGCCACCTATTACCATACTGCCATTACCAAGAGACAGCACTGCAACTGCAAGATAATTTTTTTTTTTTTTTTTTTAATTTTTTTTTAAACATCACAAATGATTAGTTACACGGAGCAGTCTAATGCAGCTGAGCTGAAGTTGCCACTGCATCAAGGTTACTTCCATTCTGTGAAATAGTGCTATTTGTTGACACTGTCATGATCAGTTGTGCACACAGGCTGGCTGTTGCAGGATGGAAAGGTGGTCAACATATGACACTTAGTGAAACACAACACAGGTTTCATGTTTCATATGTGGGATAAGTAATGTTATAGTTACAGATAGTTTACACACACACACATATATAAACACCACTAGCTCTATTAGTACAAGACTAGCACAAAATTGCAGCCTTCGGCTGCATTTTTGCAGGTGGGCTGTGGTCACAAAATTGTCTGAAAGAAGGATATGTCTTATGGGTGGACGTGTTTTTCTTGAGTGCATGTCTTTGACGATAACATGTCTCATGCGAGCATATGTCTTAATGGAGGGCATTTGTAGGAGGAAATGTCTTGTGGGTGGTCATGAGGACACCTTTTAGATGAGTAAAGGTTTTACTGGAGTGTATGCCTTATTGGAAGTCATGTATTACATTATGGCATATCTTACAGGTGGACATGTTTTGCAGGAATACATACATTATAGGTGAGCATGTCTTGCAGGAGTACATGCAGTATGAGTAGACATGGATTATTGAAATACATGAATTGAAGTTGGATATGTCTTATGGAAGGCATGTTCAACATGTGGACAGTTGTATAGGATGACATGTTATGCAGGTGGACATGTATTACTGGAAGATATGTGATAGTGGTGTGTCTATCATGAGAATATCTGTTATGGGAGGACATGTCCAGTAGGTGTGCTTGTCTTGCAGGTCTGTGCAGAAGCTGCATTCATTTAAGCCGCTGTGAGTTTTGGCAGATGGTGTGTTTTTTTTTCTCAATTTTTTTTTTCGGCTCTGAGACATGCTTTCCAAGGATTTATTGGTTGAATTGTTGTGGTCTGCTTGGTTGTTGTTTTTTGTTTTGAAAAGTCAATCGGCTCATGCATGCTTGGGAATTTAAAGTTGGAGTCTTAATGTGTGAGACAATGATGATGGTTGGTTCAGTTGTTACCATACACCACTAAGATTGGTTTAAAATCTTCACTGGAACATTTTTCATATTAATACTATGTCTGTGGCTCTTTCAGCAATGAGCTCTTTTGACTTTTTTTTTTGCTTTTTTACAACAATGTTCCTCCTGTGAAATTCTTGATTGTCATTAGTTTGGTTGTGCAGGAAACTAATTTTGTTGTACAGGAATAAGCGTAAAAAGCCGCGCCGTCAGGCCCAAGTCAGGGGCGGGCGCCGAATGGCGGAGGGACGGCGGGGTGGCGGTTGCGCCGCTGCCGGGTCAAACAGGATTCCCGCCCCCCTGTTGCGTCATTCCCGCGAATGTGCGTCATTCCCGCGAACGCCGGAATCCGAGCAAACCCCCATCCGGTGAAGCCGGATTCATTGACTATCACGCCTGAGCCGCCGCCTGTGCGTCATATGCCGCGCGGTATTTGCGCGCAACCCAGCGATGGAATGATGGGTGGGCGCATCCATCACCGGCGAGAAAACCCCACCGCCGAAACCGGGGGAGCGCCGCCCGCGCTGCATTCCTTCCACCGCACTGACATCTTCGCGGAAAACCCGTCGCCACGCTTCAAGGTTGGATTGCCGGCCGGGCCGGTAGCGCTCGCCGGTGGTGCCTTCGCCGACATAGAATATGCGCAGATCCTCGCGGATCCGGTCGACCCCGAGGGGGTGGATGATGAGCGCGTAGAAGTGGTTGACCTGAAACCCCAGCAGCAGGTTGGGGTAGAAGATCGGGTATTCGGCGACTTCGCGCTGGTCTTCGGGCCAGCGCGGAAAAAGCGGCAAACTCGCGCCACCGTTCAGCACCGGGTTGAAGGTGTTGGTGCCCTGGCCGGCGAAGTCGTCTGATATGAACATGCCGTAGTGGCGTTCAAGGGGCGAATAGGAATTCAGGGAGGGATGGATCCAGGGCAGGTGATAGGCTTCGCAGTAATTCTCCACCGCCAGTTTCCAGTTGCAGTTGGCTTCCAGAGAGAGGCCGTCGTCCGGCTTACCCGGACTGAGGGCGGATGCGCCGTGCGGGCCGATGTATTGCCGGTAGCGGGCGATGAGGGGCGCGGCGTGGTCATCGAATTCCGGCGCGTCGCCGCTTAGGTCGATGAACAGTACCCCCATCCAGCAGTGGGAGCGCACCCGCTTCAAGCCGTGGTTCTCGCGGCAAAATCCTTCCGCCCGGTTGGCGCCCACGCCGCCGATATGGGGGGTCGCCTTGAGCGCGCCGTCAAGGTCGTAGGCCCACGCATGATAGGGGCAGACCAGCAACCCGTTGGTTTTTTTCGGCGCGTTCACCAGCCGCGTTC
>OZ017790.1:12487621-12561260 GCA_963969325.1 Lycopodina hypogea | reverse complement strand
ACTTCAGTTACCTGTTAAGGAGATCAATTATTTTTGTTTCTGGCTAGTGAAATACATGTTCCAGGTTTTCTCAGAAATGGATAGATGGCCGTGTATTGATGGCACAATCACTATTGTTTTTATCTGAAAAAAGTTGGTAAACACTATACAATTAACCATATGAACCAGGAATAGGGACTTGCTACCAATGATCAAATAATAAATAATTGTACACAGAAAAGTGAGAGACAGAAGAAAAATTTATGGTTAGAATCTGAAATAAGAATGACTTAGCTGTTTCTTCAGTTGTTATTTTGTTTTTGTTAAAGTAGATTTCCAGGATAATTTTTGTCAGCATGAAAAACCACTGCTTTTGCCATTTCCACATTGTTTTTCAGGCTTTTTTTTTGGTTTTTGTTCTTGTTTTTGTTTTTTGTATGGAATACTTAATTTCTTTTTTTTTCCCCACCAGAGGTTTGTTTGTTTTTGTTTTTTCTGTTTTTTTGTTTCTTTTTTGGTTTTTTTTTGTGCTAATAACCTCATGCTGGACCTTGTGAATAGCTCCACTAAACTTGAGGTATAGTACTGCAAAGCTTATACCTAACAGGCACAGCAATAGAAAATATTTATAGTTTAATTTACTTATTGGCAGCAAGTCACATCATCAATTAGCAACATTGACCCCCCTCCCCCACACCCCTTGGGCAACTGCCTATTGGCCCTGATGACACTGACACTAGACATTACATCATTTAAATTGCATTGCCAGTTATATATTTATTCGTATGAGAAAATATTACATATAGTCCATTTTCCCAATGAAATATAAATTAGATCACAACAAAATCAGTTTTGTCAATTAGCTGTCATGTTGAAGAGACAGCTGAGGAAGAGAGAAGGGGAGTTGGGAGTCAAGTCCAACAACAAAATCACTAGAACTTAGCTTCACATTTTGTAATGGAATAAGTACATCAAAATAGATAATAAATATTTGGGGCTTACCTTGGTAAGTATTATATTTTCAAACCTTATACTGAATTTTAACTATTCTTTGAAATTTATTTGCAATTATGAATTTTTTTTTTTTAATTCTGCTTATTTTGAGATGTGGTGATTATTAAAGTTAATTTCCTTAATCAAACAAAGAAGTCAATTAATGAACATTCCTGTATAAGAAATTCATTTTTGGCATGGCAACAACTTCTTGGAGTGTGGCTAATAAGCAAACCACGCCCAGTCATATCCACAGGAATATAAGAACACTTCCATTTATGTGAAGACCACATACCAAATTTCATTGAAATTGATCATTTATTAGTCTTCCAGAGTTATTATGCCACTGAACCACAGCCATGATAATGAAAAATTAAAAAAAATAAATAAATAAATTAAAAAAATTTTTAAAATTTTAAAAAAAAACACAACTCCCATTGCCAACTAAAGAGTCCGTACAGACAGACTGGCAATGATATTCCCGGTGTTCCCAGGGATATAATCATATGCCTACAGAAAAAGATGTGTCCTAGTATGACCCAACTCCTTTTCCTACCAGATTCAAGTTGTGTTTGCATGCTTCTAGATATCTAGGTACATGAATTTGACTATCAGTACCATAAATAGATTGCATCAAATTTGGCATTTTGACCTGATGCTCACAGGAAGAGATGTGGCCAGGTGGCCAAAAAAATTTTTGCTCTAAAAACCATCCTCTGTGCAGGATGTGCCTACGCTAAAGAGCAGGTTATAATTGATATTGTAGTTTGGTAAGAGGGTGGTGTGGTCAAGTGTGACCAAGAGCTGTCAAGTATGACTTCTGGCACTTTCAGCCTCACAACCCACTGGAAGAGGTTTGGATAGGAATAACCACTGGAAAACTCATGACTCAAGACCAGTGTTATCAGATAGATTCAGCTCAAAATCACTACTCCTTTTAACTACTTATTTTCAGCTACTGAAAAAATCACTACAAAACACAAACTATATTTCACATTCTAACCACACATTGCAAATTTATATTGGAATATATTACAGCTTTTCCTTTGGATCACAGCTTTAATATTTGCCTTATGTGCCACTTACTATCTTCATTCAAAATCGAAAGACAGAACATTTTCTACACACACAGACTGAACAGTTAAAATAGAAAGTTCCCCACTGCATCCTTGTATGAATGCACATTCAGTCAGAAATTCTATGTGCTGCTGGTATCCTAAGCCAGTTCCTTGATCATGGGGCAGTTAGACTCCATTTCTCCCTGAGATGAACCATCTTATGGAAAACATTGTGGATACAGATATTCTTTCTCAGGTGTAGCTTGCAAGAACAGTGGCAATTAGAAATGAGCTGTCTTGATAATGAGCTAAATTCTTTCTGTAGTCTTATGAATACCTTCCTCTGAAACTTGAAGGCATTCTCTTCCAGTATCCTCTCCTTCTTCATGGGCAGCTAGATATGGTCCAACTTTTGGAATTCCAGACTCCTGCTGAAAATTCACTACGTTTTTAGAGTTTTCTCAATTTCCCAATCAGAACTTTTCTCTTCCAATTTGTTTCCAAAAGTCACTACTTGTGGTAACACTGCTCGATACTATTCCACATTCTCCAGAGACAGCCAATTTTTTTTTGCCTCCTTTAAATAGGTTGGCTTCCCACCAATGGAGATGACATATGACACAGTAATAATAATTTAATGATCAATCACCTAATTATAATTACATGTGTGCACGTGTGTGCAAGCATGCTTCCTTCTAGTCAGGCCAGAAATCTACATGTAACAAATTAATTGAATAAATAACAAATCAACACAATAATAACAAATCAACTTGAATTGTCATCTAATAATAACAATCTGTTTAGGTCCCAAATAGAATAAATAAAGAAAGTGTGTGTGCATGCCTGAGTGTTTTCTCTATAACCTACCAATTTTTAAAGATGTTTTTTAACATTTCAACCGTATCTGAATTTGAAGGGGGAAAAAACAGGGAAAAGAAAGGAAGGCTGAAATTTGGAGTTCAAGTAATTGGGTGAGCATTAATAATTGATGTGGGTGCAGCAGTGGGTGTGGGTGCAGCAGTGGGTGTGGGTGCAGCAGTGGGTGTGGTTTGGTATTAGCGGTTTTCAAAATCCTGCAGACTCAAACAGACAGACACAACTAAGCTTTTATGTATAAATAGCCAATGGATCTGTAAGGATCAAATGAAATGTCCTGACCAATAGATAAGTAAGGATTACATGAAATGTCCTGACCAATGGATGGGTAGGGATCACATGAAATGTCCCAACAAATAGATGGGTAAGGTTCACATGAAATATCCCCATGTTCATAAGTAAGAACTGTTATCACAATAGTTCATCCATCAAGAACCAGAATAGCAATGAAGTTAATTCAAGAACAAGAACAAGAATAACAATAAGTCAATTCAAGAACAACAAAGTCAATTCAAGCACAAGAATAGCAATAACAATGAAGTCAATTCAAGCACAAGAATAGCAATAACAATGAAGTCAATTCAAGCGCAAGAATAAAAATAACAAAGGAGTCAATTCAAGAATGAGATAATCAAGTACACTTACTTGCCCACATTGGAAGGTTATCAACAACTGTTCACTTCTATTGTCAGCCCTTTCTTAGTTTAGTCTTAGTTTGCAGGACAGCCTGCTAGGACTTCCTCACATCATGGGCAGCAGCCAATTTCTCACAAAAGGCTGTGACTCTCTCACTTCTCCAGGTTATAATAGATAGATAGATAGATAGATAGATAGATAGATAGATAGATAGATGTCGGTCTGTCTGTCTGTCTGTCTGTCTGTCTGTCTGTCTGTCTGTCTGTCTGTCTGTCTGTCTATATCTGTGGGTGGATTTCTGTAGAACTTGATGTGATGATAGGTTTTGATCACCCAACTAAAAAAATGAGCAAAAAAATCCAGAAAATAGTTATCATGGCAAAATGGCACTTTAGAGAGATGGCATGCCTCCCTTAAAGGAATGATGAGGAAATTAGGCAGTAAAGTGAGGGGGTGGGATAAAGCCCTAAAGTTTTGCCTGTTATGTTACTGAGGTACACCTCAAACTGCAACAGGGTTTTTCCCATTTGAATTAGTTCATGGCTACCCTATAAGGGAGCCACTAGGAGCCATCAAGGTTGGGTGGCTTGAAGGGGAACTGAAGTTTGCCAATTCTGTCAAATGGGTAGAAAATTTGAAAAAGACCCTTTGCATTCTGCATGAGCAGGCAAGGAAACAGGAGAGAAAGTACAAGACCACAGCAAAATGATCTAATGATAAAAAGGAAAGAATAGGTCATTTAAACAAGGAGATATGGTCTTACTCCATGACCCTACTTCAACTTGGAAATTAAACTCAATCTGGGAGGGCCCATATGAGGTACGAGGAGCACTGTCTAAGACTCTCTGTAAAATTTCAGTGCCTAAGAAGAGAGGGCAGGTACAAAATGTCCGTGTTAACCGACTTAAACCCTGGCACACACCCACTGCCAACCTTTTCAGGGTGGTAGTAGGCCAAGAGAACATGGGTAGTGATGAGCCACCAGGGAAGGTGTCACTGAGAAAAACAATAATGACAGAAGCTCAGCAAGGGGAATTAAACAGGATACTCAATGAGTTTGATGAGGTAGTTACAGAGAAGTTAGGTCAAACTAGTGCTGCATATCATGTTAATGACACAAGCTAATCACCCCCAGTTAAGTCATATCCTTATAGGATAGCTCCAGCATAGAAGAAGGAGCTTCATGGGGAAATTAAGCAGTTACTTGACCAGGGCATTCTTGAACCATCTCACAGACCCTGGTCTGCTCCCATGGTACCCATCAGGAAGACTAATGCCTCTCTCCTATTGTGCATTGACTACCACAAGCTGAACCAGGTCACAGTAGGAGATCCTTACCAGATGCCTAGGGTTGACAACCTGCTAGATAAAGTTGCGGGGACCACATGGTTGTAGAAGATAGGCTTAAAGAAAAGTTTTTATCAGGTGCCTGTACAGAAGGAGAGCCAACATAAAACTTCTTTCTGCAAGCCCTGGGATAAATATGCTTTCACATGCATGCCTTTTGGGCTGAAGAATGCACCTGCCACCTTCCAGCGATGCATGGATAAGATGCTGAAGGGGCAGGCTGGTTTCTCAAGCACTTACATAGATGATGTGCTCATTTTTTCTAACATGTGGGAAGAGCATGTGGAACAAATAAGGGGAGTGTTAGGTGCCTTAGGACAAGCAAGCATGACATCAAACTCAGCTAAGTGTGAGTGGGTTGCTAATGCACTTACATACTTAGGGTATGAAGTAGGTCTAGGCAAGATTAAGGTATTTGAGCAATGGTCAAGGCTATTAGAGATTACAAAAGGCCTTACACCAAGAAGGGTGTACGTGCATTCTTGATACCACTGGCTATTACAGGAGGTTTGTCCCAGACTATGCCAGGAGGGCTGGGCCACTGTATGATGCCCTAAGAAAAGTGGCTCCCGATACATGGTGTGAGATGAGGTTATGGTTGATGCATTTCAATAACTAATTGATGCACTCTCTTCTTCTCATGTTCTGTGGCTACCCCGAGAGGGAGATCGCCTAGTTGTTCATATGGATGCGTCCTATGAGGGCCTTTAAGCAGTACTATCAGCTGAGAGGGATGGAATCCAATGATCCCTAGGATTCTACTCTAAGAAACTTCTACCAGCAGAGAGAAACTATGCAGCCACAGAGAGCTGGAATGCCTGGCTGTATACAAGTCAATTGACCACTTTGCCATTCATCTGGTTGGCATTCATTTTGACGTTGTAAAAGACCACTGAGCTCTAATGTCCCTACTAACTTCAACAAAGCTGAATGGAAGGCTGATGAGATTGGCCTTGGCTCTACAAGTTTATGATTTTTCAATCTCCCACCGCTCAGGAGTGAGCCACCAGAACGTTGCTGGGCTATCAAGGCAGGAGTGGGACTCAACTGATATAGACGACCCATCTGGTGACTCCACCGTTGGCAAAGGAGAGGGAGATGTTGGAGTCAGCCTACAACATTTTTAGTCTAATTAGGTGGAATTATGTGTGTGGGTAACAGAAAACAAGATGGAAGATTTATGTGTATGTAACAGAAAACATTGTTCAACATTCAGTTTAATAATCTGTTTATTGTAATTATGTCGTTTTTGTGAGGTCTGCCAAAAACCTAAATTGCTCTGGTTGGTCTAGTTTGTCACAGGTGGTCCCCAACACCAACCCAGAAGTAGATTTTTCAGATCATCAGATCTTACCACAAAAAATATTAATGCATGCAGACATTTGTTATTTTGTTTTATTTTGTTTGTTTGTTTGTTTTTCTTAAAGAAACATTTTAAAGTAGTAAATCAATAGTACTAATCAAAAACTAAGATATAATATTGCTAATATTGACACAAGCTTGATTTAGAGCTCAACAAAAGTCCAGTCCACAGTGGAGCAATCAACTTGAGCTGTAAAACAAACCAGTTTACATATTAATCTCTGTTTTCTGAATTGTTGGAGAAATGACAGTTCAGGAATCATATAATAAACAGCTATGCATCTTATTTTTGCCATTGTGGCATGAAATGGACCAGTACTACTTGGTAGAAACTGTCTCATCACCTGAACCTTGACTGAAAGTCAATGGACTTGCTTCCTTTAATCATGGACAGGCTCACATAGAGGTGAGACTTAAACAATATGAAGAGGTGTTCAAGAAACATCTTGGAGTGAAGAGAGATTTTAAGGCGACCTTGACCGTTAATGAAAACACCTATGCAGTGTTTCGCAAGGCGAGATCGATTCTTTTTACAATCAAGGACACCATTGGCAATGAACTGGATCAACTTGAGCCAGAAGGCATTCTAAAGAAAGTCAACCACAATGAATGTGCCACACCCGTTGTTTTAATATAAAAAAAGATAGCAAGTTTAGAGTGTGTGGGGATCATAAAGTGACTGTTAACCCTTATTTAAAGGTAGATCAATATCCTTTACCAACACCAGAAGTTTTTTTTTGTTTCTCTAGCTTGGGGTAAACAGTTTACAAAGTTGGATTTGTGTCAAGGAATATGTCACAGTCAATACCTTCCATAGTCTCTCAATAGGAGAGGGCTCCGGCTATTTTTCAGAGAACCATGCACATTATCTCACAAGGTATTCCTCAGGTTGTCTGTTTTTTAGACGACATTCTTATTACAGGTACAACACAAGAGGAATATCTCAGAAACATCGAAGAAGTTTTTAAACATCTGCAGAAGTATGGGATCTGTGTCAGAAGGAATAAGTATGTGTTTCTGCAAGACTCAGTGGAGTATCTCGGACACTATATCGATGCTCCCAGGCCAAAGGATATTCAACAATTGTGTTTATTTTTGTGGCTACTTCATTACTATAAGAAGTACCTACCAAACCTGGCTTGAGTGCTTCAACTTCTCAAAGCACTACTTCATTCAGGAAGTAAATGGCATTGGTCTAATTATTGTCAAAAGTTTGTACAGACTAAGACGCTTGTTTCTGCCAAGGTACTAGCTCCCTATGATCCGAACTTTCCCTTACAACCCACTGGAGATGCTTCAACTTACAGCATGGGTACAGTAATTTTTCACGTGTATCCTGATAACTTTGAAGACCAATAGCATTAGCATCAAGAATCATTTCAAGAAGTGAAAGGAAATATGCACAACTTGAAAATGTGGCATCTTCATCGAACAGATAGAATAAATGGAAGCAGGAAGTGGCACAGAACATATTCTTTCTTTGCAATTGTAATTGCATTATGAGAGTAGCCATCTACACTACTGACTCTGTCACACACACACTCAAACAAGCAAATGTGCACACGCACACACACACTCACACATGCACACACACACATGCACACACACACACATGCATGCACCCACACACACACACACACACACACACACACACACACACACACACACACACACACACACACACACACACACACACACACACACACACACACACACACACACACACACACACACACACACACACACACACACACACACACACACACACACACACACACACACACACACACACACTAATTTCCATTTTACACTATTTCTATTTTCATTTAGTTCATAATTTCATTATATCCATCTCAACTAGAGGTGGACATAAAGTCACAGAGTCACCATTAATATGCACCCTGATAACCTATAAAAAAAAGGGAAAAAAAAAAGTTCAATTCAAAAGTGAAAAATTGTTAACTCTCAGCTTAACTTGCCATATCATCTTGCAGCCATTCATGCCACACAAGATAAAAGGAAGCTCCGCAATTGGATCTCACTTCTTGATATATTCAAAATGAGGAAGAGCATTGAGATTCCCTGCTCAAATTCGACAATGTTACATACCATTCAATTTTAGGAGTACTAAGGTAACATGATAATAGCTATTATTCTGCATATGATTGCAGTAACCAAAAGTGCTCAGGACATAGCAATATTCACAATCAAACCATTTTATCTGTCTGATGCATTATATCTCAGGCAATAATAGATAAGGTTTCTAGTTTCATATTGAAGTACATAGTGTATATAAAGATCAGACATCACATAAATGTACACTACATTTGTATTTAATAAAAACTATCTGTAAATCATTCTGTAGGTATGAAGTAGTATTTTTCAACATGTATGCCACTATTGTTCATTAATGAATATAAGTTTCTGTATGATATTTAAAGCCTAGTGATATATGTATAAACAATAAATGGAAAATGTTCTTAATCACATCTATTGGAGTTGTGTTAATACTGCATTGCAGGATAGAATTACAAGTGCTCAGTCATTGGTGAAATTATATCTTGATAAGAAGTCATAATTCTTGATCTTCTCTTCTACCATGTGTTTTATTGATAGAGGCCAATATATCATTTCCCTGGTCCGTGAGGCAGACTTAAATACCTTATCAGCACACCCCTGCAGGTAGTGTTCAGATGTATCCACTTTCAAAAAATAAAAAATCCTTCTCAAAGTTGCCTTGGGATCTTTGATGAAGTCACTTGAATGCACTTCAAGTACATTCATACTCCCTAACAACTCAGCACTTCCATTGAAGCTTGGTAATGTCTGAAGAGGAGGTGTATAGTAAAATTTAGTTTACCAACATCTCTCAGAAATCCGGAATTAGGCAAACTCTGATTAGCCTTAAAAGCTTGCTTTAATTTTCGTACACTAGCGATATCCTTATATTGATAAAGCATTCAAGTTGCTATCTGGTCAAATGGATTTCGTATTACATGAATGACACGAACTGGAAGTTGTTTTTTTTAAGAATCTCAAGTCGAGTCTGGAATAAAGTCTTGTTCTTCAAATATAGAATGCAAATTCCTTCTCCATACTGGTCCCCAAGAACTTCTAAAGTATTGTTAAACTTACCTTGCCATAAATTATCTACAGTGAGTGTATAACCTTTATTTGACATATTTCGGCTACCACTTACAGAATATCTGCTCTTGTCAATGAGTATTCTAAAAAGTCTACCAGTCCAATTCTGATTAGGGTTGTAGAACTCCTTCCATTTAGTAAAGACTCCATATTCGTGTGTAATGATTGCATGTGGGTGGGCATCCATCAAACTTCCCACGATACTGTGACCACTTCTTCCTGTACCAATAAAGAACACATTTTTTTTTTTACAGCATTCATCATTTGATAATCCTTGTTTTGTTGCAAGGATGAAATTGATGATGTCTTCAAGGTTGCTGCACTGTCTCCACAGGTTGCTGCATTGTCTTCACAGATTGCTGCACTGTCTTCACAGGTTGCTGCACTGTCTTCACAGGTTGCTGCATTGTCTTCACAGATTGCTGCACTGTCTTCACAGGTTGCTGCACTGTCTTCACAGGTTGCTGCACTGTCTTCACAGGTTGCTGCACTGCCTCCACAGGTTGCTGCACTGTCTTCACAGGTTGCTGCACTGTCTTCACAGGTTGCTGCACTGTCTTCACAGGTTGCTGCACTGCCTCCACAGGTTGCTGCACTGCCTCCACAGGTTGCTGCACTGTCTTCACAGGTTGCTGCACTGTCTTCACAGGTTGCTGCACTGTCTTCACAGGTTGCTGCACTGTCTTCACAGGTTGCTGCACTGTCTTCACAGGTTGCTGCACTGTCTTCACAGGTTGCTGCACTATCTTCACAGGTTGCTGCACTGCCTCCACAGGTTGCTGCACTGCCTCCACAGGTTGCTGCACTGTCTTCAGAGGTTCCTTCACTGTCTTCACACTTACTTCATTGCTGCTTCTGGAGGTTAATTTCATGGTTTTAGAAATTGGATATTAACATTCTCTGCAGGAGAGTTAATCCATTTTATCAAAGCCACACAAGGCACAGTGAAGATGACTGTTAATACTAGGTGTTTCAAAATCTTCATTGTATCGGAACACCTTCCCCACAGTGAAACCCACAGAAAATTTTTTTAATTCTCAAGCCAGTGAGCTAAACTCAAGCAAATGAAGCTTGATATCAACAGCACTCTCAATTCAAACAGCTATTAAACTTATCACGCCAGCTAAAGAGAAATAATATTCAACTATAAGCAGAACAATAACCCACCGAAGTCAAATCTTATCACAGTCTATGCCCCACTAGTTTAGCATTAACCTGTCTTTGCAATTTTAGCATGTAAGGGACCCGCTTCCTGGTCTTATTTCTATTTGTTACGTCAAAGAATGCTACTGCACCAACCAAATGTATGTAATTTGTTGGTTGGTTAATGGTTGTGAAGCGGGAGTTTTTTCTTCCTGTTGTAACAAGTTGGGTGTGTGTTTGTAACATCTATATAATCCTAATAAAGTTAAAAGATAACAAAAAATCTGAAATTAAATATATATATTATTTTTACCCTTGATCTCAGGTAGTGTGTGCCAGAAGTCTAAATGTTACTTTGTTGTTGATCTTGTTGTTCCATTTGTTCTTCTTAGGAAACTTTCTCAGAAACATAGTTCGTCATATTACATCATCTGATGCACTGCTTCTCTCATGCTCAACAATGTCAAATTGAAGTAAGCTTTACTATTTACTGACATTAAATTGTGTTTTTTCATGTCTATTGAATTTGATCAAGTTCGCTGAGTTTAGTCAAGTTCATTGGGTTTAGTTAAGTCCATTGAGTTTAGTCGAGTTCATCGAGTTTAGTCAAGTTCATTAAGTTTTGTCGAGTTCATTGAGCTTAGTTGAGTTCTTTTAGTCGAGTTCATTAAATTTAGTCGAGTTCATTGAGTTTAATCGAGTTCATTGGGTTTAGCCAAGTTCATTGAGTTTAGTTGAGTTCATTGAGTTTAGTCGAATTCATTGAGTTTAGTCCAGTTCATTGAGTTTGTCCAGTTCATTGAGTTTAGTCAAGTTCATTAAGTTCATTGAGTGGTAATTCATAATGATCACATAGTCGATCATAGTGACCATTGAGCTTATGAGTGAGCGGGTTTATTGCTGGACATTTCCAGTCATCTCTTTATAATCTTCTCTTATTGTTTTTGATACATAACCTGATATGCATAACCTGGTATGCATAACCTGCTATATAAAAAATTGAGCTGCTACATCTGACCTCCCCCTATGCTACAGCATACAGATATCAAATAACTGCAATGGAGCTCTCTGATATTCATTATTCTCTGCAAGATGCAAACTGTAAGTAAAGATACAAAAACCAAGTAGCACTCATAGAAAGTCAGGATCCCTATTACCTATTAAAAAAAATAAAGTAAAAAAAAAATTTTTTTTCCAACAAACAGATGATTTCCCTGACTTCAGGTAAATCAGCAGGCAAAAATTAAATGATTTTATTATAGCTAGCTAAGTTGCCTGAGATGTTATTTTAATTTTTTTTTTTATTTCATATTATTTACAGCTGTCATGATCTCTATCACTACTTCATGTGCTCTGAAAGTTTTGTCACAGAGGAGGAGATAAATAAATTACCAAAGCCTCAGGCCTATAAGTTTTTTGTTGATGGATGGGTAGTTTAAATCTCTGGGAAAGCATATGTTAATATATATATATATATATATACACACACACATATATATACACACAGATCTATATATACATATATACATATATATATACATATATCTATCTATATATCTATCTATATATCTATCTATACATATCTATCTATATATCTATATATATAAATATATATAAATATATACAAATATATAAATATATATAAAAATATATATAAATATATATAAATATATACAAATATATAAATATATATAAAAATATATATAAATATATATAAATATATATATATATTTTTTTTTTTTTTGGAAGACCAATGTAACTATGTAACTATGTAACTATGTTCATCCGTTATTCAAAATCCCTCTGTTAAATTTTGACCAAACTTTTAGGAATGGAGGTGACCCACCCTGAGATGGTTTTATGCCAGGTGGCATGTCTGGGAAAAAACAGAATCTCTCTGTCTGTCTGTCTGTCTGTCTGTCTGTCTGTCTGTCTGTCTGTCTGTCTGTCTGTCTGTCCATATGTTTGTACCATCATTCCGGCCAAACCAGTAGGTGGATTTCTCTGAAACTCGGCATGATGATAGGTTTGGACCCAACTTAAAACATGGACAAAAAATTTCGCAAAATGGTTACCATGGTAATGAGATAAAGCCAAAAATAGTCAGTTACATAGTTACATAGGTCTTCTAATATAGATATCTTGATTTTAGCCTATATATGCTGGGCAAAGCCGGGTATATGATGCTAATGACTAGTATATAAAGAAGTACCATGATACGGAAGTGGCATGAGCTGGTAAAGGGTTTCTTAAGCAACTAATTTTGTCTTCATTGTTCTGTCCCAGCGTATAAGAAGAGGTGAAGCTGAATAATAATTTTAAAAAAATTTTAAAAACAGTAAAAATGTTTCTCTCTTTTTTTTTCTTTTTTTTTTAATATGGTAATGTAAACATTCATAAAAACAAAAATAATCCATAGTCATAGACATCATATACACTTGAATCAGTGACAATTCTAACATGCACATACCAAGTTTCTCTTTGGTCCACATGCCATAAAAAATAAGTGCACTCGTTAATTCATCACTGTGATGGACAGGTCTCATCTCCTTCGCATTCATCCAAAATGGTGTAGATATGATCACAGTCGTTCCATAGTCTCCTCATCACTTAAGCCGATTCCATCACACCTTCTTGGACCAAAGATGACCTTAGTATGACAAGAAAGCTTATGCTACATTGAACAGAACATTCATCTCTGACATAGAAAGTACCTGACAAGAAGCTTTATGGCCATACGAATAAAACGTTGGCAGGCAAATGTGGGCACCATTAAGGATATCCCATCTTTGATGTGCCTAAAACATATATATATATATTAGGCAAAACAAAATATAAGAATGATACAATGAATACCTTAAGATGGCCGACCAAAGTGCAGGCAATGTCATACATGACAAACGCTTCAGACTGTTTTGGGCGATGTTCCAGGATGTTCTCTAACATCCAAACAGCATATGCCAACCTAATAGAAGTCAAAAATTATTCATACTAAGATCATTAAAACAATCAGGCAATTTAGCTCCATTTGGAAAGGGGTGGATAGAAACATGTACTTCGATGATGCACAAGTAGTGTAACTATGACAGCTATGTTATAGTCATATGGTCAATATCAGTGAACTATATGTCAATAAAAAAAATCATCAAAGATTATGGAATTAAATATTATTTGTGAAGTTATTCCAAGACAAAAGAACTGTACATTGCCTGCCCATCCAACACAACTTTCCCACACAGCTAGCACAAAGCTCTATGGGATAATTCTGGATAAAAGTTAATAATAATTGTTGCAGTACAGTACCTTGCTGGTTCTACAGTCAGTGGTGCAAGGGTCAAACAGTTATAATGACCTGTGTGAACCAGCCGTCTACAACAACCAATACCAGCACTACATCCTAGTCAGTTGACTGAATATAAACTGATGGTACTGCAGTGCTGATATTTATAACATTTTACTTCTCACCTCTCTCCATGCTTCAGGTTGATGAATTTCCCTGGAAACTCATGCCGACAGCAATATCTAAAGACAGCTGTTTCGTCAAGTGCCTTGTATCTGCCAGCACTTCTAAGCATGTTACCAGCTAGAAAATCATTACACACCTACAAAATTGGCACAAAAAAAAAATAAACAAAAAATTCACAAAGCACATTTTGAATTGGAAGGGTTTAATAGTTACAAAATACTTCTACCAGCTGATATTTCAAATCACAACACCAGCTAAACCACTAAAGGGGAACTGAAGAGCTAGCATCAAGCAGATGAAAATACAAGAGAATTAAAAATTATAAATGTGTGCCTGACACACATCAAGCAATTATTATTATTAATTTTTTATAAAGTTTATTAGTTAGCCGAGGCTGCTTGGCAGGATCTGCTAGCTTGTGGTAAAGCAGATGGTCTGATACAAGAGCCCGGCAACTGAGAAATAGCATGGCCTGCCTTCGGTGAAGCTCAGCAGGTTGGATGCCTGCAAGGATGGGAAGGTTGTCCAGTGGTGTGGGACGATGGTATCCAGTCACTATGTGGAGTGTGTCATTAATTGCCGTATCAATGATGTGGGTTTGTATACTGCAACAACAGACAGGTGCACAGTACTCTGCTGTTGAGTATGCAAGGGCCAAGGCAGCTGTTTCTTAAACAGCTACATTGGCTCCCCATCTCAATCTGGCAAGCCTCCTCATAAGGGCCAAGTGTGAAGTTAGTTTTCCACACAGTGACTCAAGGTCTGTCCAGTTTCACACCAGGTATGTTGGTATCTGGGTGAAGGACAGGCATTTTCCGTCCATTGAAACGTTGAGTTTACAACCTGCCTCCCTGTTGTTCAGATGGAAGGCAGCCGACACCATTTTTGACCAACTGATCTTTAGCCGCTAAGTCTGGATATATGCTGCTAGTGTCACAAGGTCTTGGCTAAGAGCCCCTTGGATGGCCTGCCAGTCTCAGCAGAATGTATAAAAGCAAGATCGTCTGAACTCTAGCCCAGATGTATGGATTTCTCTTCCTTCTTTTCTCTTTCTTCCTTCTTATCCACCTTCTTTCTTCGTCAAGTTTAGTTTCCCCACATGAAATATGTTGTTATGCTCATGACAGCTCTCAAAACAATCGACACAAAAGAAACTCAGAGGCCCACACCTACAACATCTCATTGAAGCCTCTTTCTTGCACACGTGACACAATTGAGAGAGAGGCATTGCTGCTGCTTTTGTCACACATTGCAATATTTCACTCCTTATCCCTTGTAGATCATAACACAAGATAGAACAAAATAGTGAAGTCAGTCTCTCAGCAAGATCACATTTAATATAAAAAAGGGTAGAATGTAACACAGCTCTCCATAGGTACAGAGTGCCAATAACTCCCAGGGGAAGTGTTTTATTTCATACCTTCCCAACCAGTTATCAGAGATCTGCTTTGAAGTTCGTGTCCAGTTGGTTCCAACCCCATCAACTTATCAGAGGTTGAACAGCAATCCTGGGTGCCCAAAATCATTCTGAACGAAGGATCAGGGAGAGAGGCTGGACCCACATCAACCTGTCCCTTTGGAGTATCTCTGTGAACAATTCCCTGGGTACTGCCACCAGAAGCTGGTCTTCCAGTTAGCTTTAGAGCAGGAAGGGTGAATCTACGGTTAGCCATTTGGATGTACTCTCGTAGCCAGACCCGCCCCTTCGCAGATTTTTTTAAAATTTGGATGCACGCAGAGTTTAACCCTTTAAGACCATCCACACGCGGCTATTGACCCATACCCCGATGGAAACTTAACTATTTCCCATCAAAAGTGATGCATGAATACCGCAATTTTCCCATCACTTCTGTAGGAAAAAGTTCCTGAACCGGGTGGTTTGTGGCAGCTGCTGCACCGTGAAGATATAGGTGAGAGGTGCCAGAATCGATATTTGGCTCTCCAGAGTTAAGACTACTCTGTGCAAAGATTACTCCTTAGGTAAAGATGAGCAGTGCTGAAACAGAGCATCAACTGACTTAGTGTCTCACCTTTTCTTTACGTTAATTTGAAACCACTAAAAGGTTAATTTTTTTATGGTTTTTTTAATGCTCACACAAAAATGAATCCCAATTACAGTTAGTTCTACTGCTTAACATAATTTAACATTCACATAAAATCCCACCTACTTTCAATCTCTGAATTTTTGAGGAATGCAATTTTTTTTTCTTTCCTTATTTTCCCCTCTTTATGGTTCTGTGAAGGGTCCAGCCTATACTCAGTTAATCCATCTAGGAACACTTAAAATGGTTAGGGGTGGGGTATGTCCACATTTTTGTCAAGAATTATTTTTTTTACAAACTGTTTACTGTATGAAACACAAAAATTTGTTGTTGCTGACTGGGTTACTCATGAATAGGCATGAAGTGGCAGTCTTTCAGTATCACTTCTTACATATTATGTGAGAATGTGGAATCAGTGAAGTAGGGAATTTTGTAACACACACTGTCACAGAATTCTTGTTTCTGCAATTTTACTCACACATCATCCCTACTTACTATTTTTATTTCAAAGAAATATATATTTTTTTTATTTTAACTTGTTTCCTTTAGTTTTTGCACACTGTCCGATAACTTGCTACAGTACTGGATTGGCATCTTGTATACATCTGATTGGCATCCACAAGTGCACACTCTACCTGCACCTCTCCAGTACAGTACTCAATTACTCTTAATTAATTATCAGGAAGTAACAGTTAACTAGCTATAACAATTCTATGGCTAGCTGTAACAAATTTAGCTACTGAACTTGACTTACATTCAAGATTTGGAAGTGTAGCTCTGCTAATGATATTCACAGTCTCATGCACAAACCAGTTATTAATTTTGTGCATAGAATTGGTAGTGTACTCTTTAGCAATGTTTTATTTCTGCATTTTAAAAAAATTAAAAAAATAAGTAACTGTAGTAGTTAGCCACAACCCTCCCCCCCCCCCCCCCCCCCCCCCCCCTTCCCTGAAAGGCTCCCTCCCAACGACCTAAAATAAAGTAGGTGCTGAAAATGCCACCAATAGAAACAAACCAAATTTAATAAATATGCAGTACCTGAGTGACTATTAACCTGTTTATTAATTGTATTTGCATGTATGTTCCTTGTGTTGGCTCCAGAAGATGTTTCAAAGGTGGTGTGATTTTAATACTTTTTGCAGAGAAGAGGGTTGGTTACAACATCAACTTTAGGAATGTCAACCCAATTGAAGTTTTGCTAATATTGGTGTTTCTGTAATTATTACATTACCAATCCAAAAATAGTTTAAAATGTCAAGTTAAGTGTGGTAAACTATACCACTCCAGTATAATGATTATACCACTCAAGGATGATGCTTAATGACGTCATTGATTATGCATTCATTACCAGTATATTGTATGTATATAAAACATTGCAATTGTCTTTGTCTTTGTTCTTCCACGTGTTCTTGCACTTCATCCCTCTGCAATACTTGTTGTTGTCGTCTTGCAATGAAAGGTTCTGTTAACATTTATAAGTGAGTATTAAGCGTGTGCATTTATTAACTGGCTTTCAATTAAGCCAGTATTAAGATATCACGTAAGATACCACATTGGCGACGAGTTGTAAATGGCTACTCACGGGACAGTCTCCCAGTATCAACAGACCAAAGAAACCTGGACGACTTACGTTGAAAGGTTGAATCATTATTTCATAGCGAATGACGTCGCTGACGAAGGCAAGAAGTGTTCCATTCTACTCTCAGCTTGTGGCTCCTCCACTTCCAAGCTCATGTGAAGCCTAGTGGAAGTAGGACAACTGGCAACTACGCCTTACTCCGAAATCACGAAGCTGGTAGCGGGATATTACCAGCCGATTCCCTCGGAGATTGTTCAAAGGTATAAATTTAATACCAGAGTCCGAGCCTCAGGAGAGTTGATAGCTACCTACGTAGCTGCTTTGCGTGAGCTCTCAGAGTATTGTAATTAAGGAGACAAGCTCCATGAGATGCTACTGACCATCTAGTGTGTGGTGTGAATCATGACACCATAGAGCGTAAGCTTCTGGCTGAAACTGATCTAACCTATGAGAAAGCTTACACGCTAGCTCAAGCGATTGAGGCATCCGAGAGAGATACCCTCGACCTCAAGGGCAGCAAAAATAGCAGTGCTCCATTGTTGCCTTTGCCAGGAGTCAATTACTCCAGAACATTTAAACATTCTAAAGTTGGCAAGGTAACTAATTTTGTGCTACAGGATATGCCTGAAGACCAGTGTGCTGACAATACACACAGTCTCTGCATTGTCAGGGATCAAGCAAGTGATCCACTGCATGTTCAAGTTGCCTTGAATACTATTCAAGTTGAGATGCTATTGGACACTGGTGCATCCGTTTCCCTGATCAACCTTCCGACTTATCAGATGCTTCAACAGCACAAGGTGGTCGCTCCTCTACAAAACTCCTCTATTCAGCTAAGGACATATACAGGTCAGCCAATCCGTGTTCTTGGTATGCTACCAGTGCAAGCAGAATATATGGGAAAATTAGTTGATGTGTGTGTTCATGTGGTTGAAGGGGATGGACCTAATTTGATGGGTAGAGATTGGCTATCTCTGCTTGAGGTTAATTTGGGGGAAGTGAATCTTTTGAAGAATGATTGTTTGCTCCAGACAGTGCTTAATAAATATGTTCAGTATTTTATGATGAATTGGGTTGCATGAAAGACATGAAGGTCAGATTGCTAATTGATTCTACTGCCAAGCCTAAGTTTTTCAAGCCACGCAGTGTTCCATTCACACTAAGAGATAAGGTGGAAACTGAGCTCCAGAGGCTAGAAAGCCTTGGTATTATTTCTCCTGTGAAATTTTCAAAATGGGCTGCGCCCATAGTTCCTGTGGTTAAGAAGAATGGTACTGTACGTATATGTGGGGACTACAAGGTCACTGCTAATAGGGCTACTCTCACAGAGTCCTATCCACTTCCACTAGTGGATGAATTAATGACAGACCTTGCTGGAGGTAAATACTTTACCAAACTTGATTTGTCCCAAGCTTATCTACAGTTGCCCCTTGATAATGAATCCTCTGAATTATTGACAATTAATACCCACAAAGGATTGTTCAAGTACAACAGGTTACCATTTGGTGTGTCTAGTGCACCAGCAATATTTCAGCGCAGCATGGAGACCCTCTTACGGGGCTTGAATGGTGTGTCCGTTTACCTTGACGACATCCTAGTTACAGGATCCACACATGAGAACCATTTGCATAACCTTGCTGCTGTGTTGGAACAAATTGAACAGGCAGGCCTAAGACTTAATCGCTCTAAATGCTTCTTTTTACAACCCAGATTAGAGTATTTGGGACATGTCATTGATGAAGCTGGTAGACATCCTACTGAGGATAAAATTAGAGCCATTAAGGATGCACCAGCTCCTACTAACATTACTGAGCTTCGTTCTTTTCTTGGAATGATTATCTACTACAGTAAATTCCTACCTAACATGTCCACAAAGCTAACACCCTTATATGCACTGTTGGCAAAGAAGAAGAGGTGGTCATGGCACACCAAGGAGGAGGCTGCTTTTCAGTTAGCAAAACAAGCTTTTCATTCAGATGCAGTTCTTGTACATTTCGATAGTTCAAAGCCTTTAATCCTTGCATGTGATGCTTCACAGTATGGCATTGGTGCTGTTTTGTCTCATATATTTGAAGATGGATGAGAAAACCCATTGCATACACTTCTCGAACTCTGAACCCTGCTGAGAAAAGATATTCACAGCTGGAAAAAGAAGGTCTAGCTATTGTCTCAGGGATTAAGAAATTTCACAATTTCCTGTATGGTAGACATTTTATTATCAAGTCTGACCACCGTCCATTACCTTCCTGTTTAATGAAGCCAAAGGAATTCCCCAAATGCATCTTCTCGCATACAGAGATGGGCAATTACACTCTCTGCTTACAATTACACAATCTGTTACAAGAAAGGCAAAACACTGGGCAATGCAGATGCATTAAGCAGGCTCCCACGCCCAGTCACCACAGCCACTGATGATACATGCACAGAATTGGTTAACCTTGTACAACACATGTCCTCCACTTGTGTTTCAGCATTGCATATTAAGGACTGGACCACAAAGGATCCTCTCCTCTCCAAGGTGCGGAGATTTATTCAGCTTGGTTGGCCAAACAATGTCACAGAAGTTCCATGCAAGCCTTACTTCTCTAGGAAGGGTGAACTAAGTGTGCTGGATGGTTGTATCTTATGGGGTACTCGTGTAGTGATTCCACAGCCTGGTAGGCAGCCCCTACTTAAGGAATTACACCAAGCTCACCCAGGGGTTACAAAAATGAAAGCACTAGCACGCAGTTACATTTGGTGGCCTAACATGGACACTGATATTGAAACCCTGGTGAAAACTTGTACTGAGTGTCAAGAGTCTCGACCTTCGCCACCTACTGCTCCGCTCCACCCATGGTAGTGGCCGGCAAGTCCGTGGAGCCGCCTCCACATTGATTTTGCAGGTCCTTATTTGGGACACATGTTTCTTGTACTGGTGGATGCCCATTCTAAATGGATGGATGGATGGATGGATGGATGTGAGACTCATGCATTCTATTAAAGTCCATAGCACGATTGAACAACTCAGAATGATATTTGCTACACATGGCATACCACAGAAAATTGTTTCTGATAATGGTCCTACATTTACTAGTCAAGAGTTTAAAACTTTCATGACTCAGAATGGAGTTCTCCACATCACATCTGCTCCATATCATCCGTCTACGAACGGACTCGCAGAACGAGCTGTTCAGACTTTCAAGCAAGCTCTGAAACGCATCCAAGGCAGTTCAATTCCGGAAAAACTCTCTAAGTTTCTCTTCCAGTACCGGATAACCCCTTACACTATGACGGGGATTGCACCTGCTGAACGCCTCATGGGACGACAACTTCGCTCTCGCCTGCATTTGCTTTTTCCTACAGTTTCACAGAAAGTTGAGAGTAAGCAACTGAAACAAAAGAAGGAACATGATTCAACAAAACCAGTGCGTACATTTTCTATTGGAGATCTTGTGTATATAGAGGATTTTACAGCCTCACCACAAAAATGGATTCCAGGGAAGATTGTTGAAGTTACTGGACCTCTCTCTTATTGCATTGAGCTTCTCGATGGCAGTACAGTTCGAAGACATGTTGATAATGTGATTCAGCGATGTCTAAATAAGCAGAATGACCTAATCCTCTTTAATGAACCAACATGCAGTTACCATGCTTACAGGAGAGGCAGTGGACAAAAAATTGTGACTTATTCCTACTACAAAAGTGCTTCCTGTCCTAGTGGAAAAAAAAACTTGTACTTGTCTGGAATCAAGGAAAACTTGGACCTCATGCCCCTTCTACACCCAGGCTGGGTAATGCAAGTATATATGGACTTAGATTCTGAAGACATTGATTTGTTTAATTTGTACAAGCTGGTATCTAGTAACCCAAACATTGATCTCTGTCATGTCTGAAACCTCCCAGGAACACACACAAAAAAGACAAGATATTTTGGGTATAAACTGGAGGTTCTATGCTGCCTTAGACCCACAGGTAAAGTTAATGTTAAGAAAATTAATACTTCATTCCAACATATTTAAGGTGTCTATATTTAAATCTAAATTAACAGTGCATTCAGAAAATGATTTCCACTGATGTAGTAGTAACTAAGTTGGACACTATTATACATTGAACATGATAGTGATGAATATTGTATCCAAATATATCATTAAAAGAATGGATGATAATAAACACAATCTACCAGTTATAAATACTTATTGTTTGATCTGAAATGAGATTTTTTTTTTATTTATTTTTTTTTTTTTTTAATATATAGGTGGAATTAACTCTCATACTATTAGCGTAATCAGTATTATATAAAGTATGTTGGGATAAGTACAATTGTATAAGTATTGCATGGATTTTCTTGCACAACACATTGCTAATTAGGTAGGTGTGTGTACATGCATGCATGCATGCATGTGCATGTATGTGATTCCCATACTTTTCACACTTTTTATTGTTATTTCAATATATCATCCTAATAAAACAGAATCAAATTCTGTGTATATTTTTGTCTGTCAACTGCTCCTACATGCATGGACTGATTTTGATGAAATGTGGTATTATGTTCCCTATGTTCCTGCTTTCTGACTGATATTCTTGTATGTTTGTTTCAATGCACTGCCTGTTATAGCTACCACAGTTATTTTTTGACATTTTGTAAAGGGTTGACCAAAGAACACTTTATATAGTTATGTCTACAGTAGGAAGTCAGTTTCCTAGCTTGTTTGGACCAGAGGTGTTCAGATAACTGAAATGTTTTGAATGCCCAAATTAACACAATAATATGATAAGGAGTGGTTTAACATGCTCATCTAATATTTTGGGAATCCCATCCCACTTGTGAGAGACTATAATTGTCATTATGTACGAATAATTCCAACTACTTAAGTATCATTGTTGATGGAAAATAATCTGAATAATCTGTTTTGTTTCTCTATATATAATTAATAGAACATTTTTGGGAGCTAATTTCAAAGAGCACAGATCGTCCAACATCTGATGATCAATGGGCCATCAACTACTGTCTCCAATATATGGGACTGAAGTGGACCAACTTCAACAATTCCATTGAGAACTTTACAAGTAGATCGACAGAAATACTGGGATATGCAGCTCCTCCTCAGGGTGCAAAGTCTGGGGGACTCAATGTGGCACTATTGTCTCCTGCAACTGTTTGCAGGCAAATTTGTAATCCCAACAAGAGGAACACTTACCATGTGTGGCATGCTGTGGGTGTCCTTAGAAACAGAGCATTGAATGGAAAGATAAGTTGGTTACTAAAAGGAGGTACCTGGTACTTGATGGATAACTGGCGAGGATTATCAGAGAAAAACTCACACTTGTTCAATACTGATTGGCTTAGATTGATATCTTCATCAGAAGATATGTTATTCGATCATTAAATGAGACACAATAACTTATGTAATTTTGGTTACCAGCTTTAGCATCTCAATTGATGTATAACAATTAAAGAATATAGTAACACTTATGTATAATATATATAGAGACCAATCGTTGGCCTGTAGAAATTGATTACCAATGACTAATAAACTTATTAGATATACAATAGCTAACAACTCCCTCACTTGCAACTATTCTCCTAATGCAATATATTGTTTGTTTTCATAGAAAAAGATATATATTGTTGATAGTGATATACAGGCTGGTATGGGGGAGGGGAGAAATTGATATATAATACATTGATTTATATTAAATCTATTTCTAAGTCCAATGAGATTGATTATTATAGGGAGAAAGTTAACTTCCCTGATATATATATGTATACACTTTCTATGAAGTAATGGCTATGGTTAGAACCCCTAACAAGCTTCCATGTACCTCACCACATCATCTCATTGAACAGCATGAAACCCTGCCTGCTAGTTACACTAATTAAGAAATACATGTGCAGCTCATCCATTCACTAAATCATTGAAAGTTCACACCAAGCTTGCAAATTCACCATTTCAATTTTTTTCTCCTTTTTTTTCCCCTCCTCAATTAATGGGTGTGGCTGAAATCATCTCTATGCTATGGTTCTATGGTGGCAGTGGTGACAACCCTGCACCAGGGTTTTATCATAATACAAGGCATTAAAAAGATTGGTGGTTTTTTGTTTTTTTTTTGATCCTTGGGCAAGCTTGGGGTATGTAGCTCTACTTTGTTGCAAGCTTGATGTGCAGTTTCGATGATTTAATGAATGGATGAGCTGCACATCTACTACTCAATTGTTAGTTGTCACTTTAAGAGGGATACTTTTTTATTGTTCGAGCATGTTTGTGGTATGCAGCTCTATTTTTGTGAAAGCCTTGTGTGCAACTTCCCCGACTTAGTGAATGGACGAGTTGCACATGTATTTCTCAATTACAAGGGTTGCCCAAAATCTTGACAATCAAATTTTTATTTCAATGATACTTATTGCTTGTTTGTTTGCCAGTCTGCTAACTCCACCCACAGTTCTCAAGCAATCATAACCAAATTTCCTCTGTGTGTGTTTTTCTGTGTGTGTTGAGGGGGGGGGGGGAGGAGAGAATTAAAAAATAACCACACTTTTTTCATCTAGAGGTTGTTTTAGCCATACTAAACACATTCCATCATGAAGTAACTTCTGTGTGTGTTGATTTAATGCAGACTGTACTTCATGTTTAAAGAACATCATTATAAATGAACTTAATATGGAAAAATCAGTTACGACAGCAAAGACTAAGTTGCTATATAATTGCAGTTCAATAAGTGAATTCACTGGAAATATAATAAGGCAAAGATTAGAATTGTGCATCAATTGAGGATTATCCGTAATATCGTGATTGATGTTCATGTGCACAAAGTGGAACCATCTCCGCACATCTGACATTGGAGAAAGGCACTTTCCTGCTGTCTTATCTGTACCAGGGCAATCTGGCTTGTACAGAAAATCACATTCTTTCTGATAATTTTACATCAAAATGAGCAACATGGGATTGCAATAAGCACATTAAAAAAAAAAGAAGTACACATTCAAAAACTCATGATTATCATAGCTACATATACAATGCTATTTGAAAGTGTGCTTTTTGGCAATGTTTTATTCTATCTTTAAAAAGGAAAAAAAAGTAACTGTTATATTTGGCCACTGCATCAAGGTTACTTCCATTCTGTGACATAGTGCCATTTGTTGGTACTGTCATGATCAGGATCAGTTGTGTACACAGACTGGCTGTTGCAGGATGGAAAGGTGGTCAACATATGACACTTAGTGAAACATAACACAGGTTTCATGTTTCATATGTGGGATATGTATGTTATAGTTACAGATAGTTTACATTATGACCACTTTAATTAGGCACTACATTCCTTAACTTGACATTTTAAACTATTCTTGGATTGGTAATGTAATAGTCACAGAAACACCAACATTAGCAGAACTTCAATTGGGTTGACATTCCTAAAGTTGATATTGTAACCAACTCTCTTCTCTGCAAAAGGTATTAAAAGCACACCACCCTAGAAACATCTTCTGAAGCCAACACAAGGAACATACATGCAAATACAATTAATAAACAGGTTAATAGTCACTCAGGTACTGCATATTTATTAAATTTGGTTTGTTTCTATTGGTGACATTTTCAGCACCTATTTCCCTACTTCATTTTAAGTCTTTGGGAGGGGCCATTGGAAGGGAGCCTTATGGGGAAGGGGGGGGGGGGGGGGGGGGGGGTTGGGAAAGGAATATTGGTTCATTTAGAACCACCACCAGGCCAGGAGTACCCCACCAATGCAGAAAGAGTGGTTATGATGGCCAAAAGTGTGTTTATCAGGGATTTGGAAAGGGAGAAAAAGAAAGGTGACAACCAAAAAAGTTTGGGGGAAGGAGAGAGGGAAAAATTCCCAATATATATTACAGACATTTGGAATAAAAGGAAAAAAAGAGAGAAAAAAGAAGTAGATGGAAAAATTGAATTAGGGGATTGAACTGCCAACTTTTATCTTGGAAATAACAGGCTGTAATCATTTAGCCTTTCCTTTTCATGCTTTTTTGTTATCAACGATTGAATTCAGTTTACTCCACCAGAAGTGCTACTTTTGGTATTTTTACTCCACAATTGAATCACTGAATATAAATGTTACTCTTTTTGTTGATCTTTTCGCTGTTCTTCTTAGCAGAAACATGCAGTGCTAAAGTCTCCAGTTCAATTACAGATCATGGTTGATATTTTTCAGTGGATTTGGAAGTCGACACTTTAAGTCATTATTAAGTCAAAATATTAAATTATAAGTGAGTATGTTTTGACTGGAAAGCTCCAGTCATGTTTTTCCTTTTACCTAAAACCACCCAAAAACCTTGTGGGCAAAGTCTAATCTAAACCTTTTCAGCTGTTTGGCCTCTGGGACCTTTCCCATTAGGGAGAATGTGGTTAGGGCTTGTTTATAGGTCCATTAAATAAGCTTTCCTATTCATGAGTAGCCCACTCAGTAGCAACAACAAAGTTTTGTGTTTCCATACAGTAAACAGTTTGTAAAAAATCGATTTTTGACAAAAATATGGACATACCCCACCCCTCACCATTGCATGCATTCCTAGATGGATTAACTGAGTAGAATCTGGACCCTTCACAGAACAAAAAAGGGGGGAAAATAAGGAAAGAAAACAAAAATCGCATTCCTCAAAAATTCAGAGATTGAAAGTAGGTGGGATTTTATGTGAATGCTAAATTATGTTAAGCAGTAGAACTAACTGTAGGTGGGATTCAGTTTTTGTGTGGGCATTTAAAAAAAATGATAAAAAATGAACCATTTTTGTGGTTTCAAATTAATGGAAGGGTGAGACTATAAGTCAATTGATGCTTTGTTTAAGCACTGCTCATCATTACCAAAGGAGTAATCTTTGCACAGAGTAGTCTTAACTCAGGACAGCCAAATATGAATTCTGGCATCATTCATTAATTTCTTCAAAGCGCAGCTTCTGCCACCAAAGGTTGTTAAAAGTAACCTTTAACATTAGCAGTACTCAGGAACTGCGTCAAACCTCCTCCCACCACGTTATTTGCACGCTGGAGACGCAATAAATTCAGCGCTGTGTATACAGCAGTCTCCGCATGGGACCAGTTTCTGAAATGGCTAGACGGATGTCTCTAGTGCTACTCTTAATTGCTACTTTGTTTGTGATGTATTACAGAGATTCTACAGGTAACCCAAAGAAGAACTTTTTCAAACCTGTGGAAGGTCTCCAGCAAGAACCATTTAAGGAAGATTCCCAGTCTATGACCAAGAATGTGTCCAAGTTGAACAAAGAAGTTAATTTGACTTCAATTTGGGCATCCAGAGTAATAGGAAGTAATTTAGGGAACAACATATCCCAAGGTGACCAAAAGCAATTCAGTATCAACCCACCTTTTACTTTCCCCCAGCCTGCATTCTCCAAATCATCTGTAGATATTCTTGGCTCTCCCTGGGTAATGGAGCTCCAGAATTACCTTAAATTTGTCAAAGGGAAGAAGATATCACTAGTCACTTCAACTATGGAACACATAGATTTGCTATTGAATTGGCTGGTGGCTGCCTACCTAAAGGTTGAACCCCCTCTGGAGAATGTTCTTGTGGTCAGCCTGGACTATAAACTCCATAGCATCTTTTATAGAAGAAACATTTCCTCTCTGTATGTGGACAGCAACATGGTGATAAAATCTCAATCACTTCAAAGGAATTCATTCACTAAAGTACTTATTATGAGGTTGGCTGTGTTTAGGCTCTTGAATCATTATGGTTACGATGTATCCAATTATGATAGTGATGCTGTTCCATTAAAAAATCTATCACCACTATTTGATAAATATCACAATGTTGACATGTTTGGTGGCATTGGTATGTACCCAAAAGTTCTTTACCTGAAGTGGGGTGCCACCTTGAATGCTGGAGTGATGCATATACGCTCCAATGCCAATACTGGTATGTGATACGAAATTGACTCTCATACTATTAGCGTAATCAGTATTATATAAAGTATGTTGGGATAAGTACAATTTGTATAAGTATTGCATGGATGTTCTTGCATAACACATTGCTAATTAGGTAGGTGTGTGTACATGCATGCATGCATGTGCATGTATGTGATTCCCATACTTTTCACACTTTTTATTGTTATTTCAATATATCATCCTAATAAAACAGAATCAAATTCTGTGTATATTTTTGTCTGTCAACTGCTCCTACATGCATGGACTGATTTTGATGAAATGTGGTATTATGTTCCCTATGTTCCTGCTTTCTGACTGATATTCTTGTATGTTTGTTTCGATGCACTGCCTGTTATAGCTACCACAGTTATTTTTTGACATTTTGTAAAGGGTTGACCAAAGAACACTTTATATAGTTATGTCTACAGTAGGAAGTCAGTTTCCTAGCTTGTTTGGACCAGAGGTGTTCAGATAACTGAAATGTTTTGAATGCCCAAATTAACACAATAATATGATAAGGAGTGGTTTAACATGCTCATCTAATATTTTGGGAATCCCATCCCACTTGTGAGACTATAATTGTCATTATGAACGAATAATTCCAACTACTTAAGTATCATTGTTGATGGAAAATAATCTGAATAATCTGTTTTGTTTCTCTATATATAATTAATAGAACATTTTTGGGAGCTAATTTCAAAGAGCACAGATCGTCCAACATCTGATGATCAATGGGCCATCAACTACTGTCTCCAATATATGGGACTGAAGTGGACCAACTTCAACAATTCCATTGAGAACTTTACAAGTAGATCGACAGAAATACTGGGATATGCAGCTCCTCCTCAGGGTGCAAAGTCTGGGGGACTCAATGTGGCACTGTTGTCTCCTGCAACTGTTTGCAGGCAAATTTGTGATCCCAACAAGAGGAAAACTTACCATGTGTGGCATGCTGAGAATGCCATTAACAACAAAACAGTGAATGCAAAGATAAGTTGGTTACTAAAAGGAGGTGCCTGGCACTTGAGGGATAACTGGAGAGGATTGTCAGAGAAAAACCCTCACTTGATCAGCACTGATTGGCTTAGATTGATATCTTCATCAGAAGAAATGTTATTTGATCATTAAATGAGACACAATAACTTATGTAATTTTGGTTACCAGTTTTTGCATCTCAATTGATGTATAATTAAAGCAGACAGTAATACCTTACATATAGTATATAGAGACCAATCTTTGTACTATAGAAATAAATTATCAATGACTAATAAACTTATTAGATTTATAATAGCTAACAAATCCCTCACTTGCAACTATTCTCCTAATGTAATATGTTTCTGTGTTTTTTTTCATAGAAGAGTTATATATTTTTGATAGTGATATACAGGCTGGTATGGGGGAGGGGAGAAATTGATATATAATACATTGATTTATATTAAATCTATTTCTAAATCCAAAGTGATTGATTATTTTAGGGAGAAAGTTAACTTCCCTGATACATATATGTATACACTTTCTATGAAGTAACGGGCTATGGTTAGAACCCCTAACAAGCTTCCATGTACCTCACCACATCATCTCATTGAATAGCATGAAACCCTGCCTGCTAGTTACACTAATTAAGAAATACATGTGCAGCTCATCCATTCACTAGATCATTGAAAGTGCACACTAAGCTTGCTAGTTCACCACTTCAATTTTTTTTCTCCTTTTTTCCCTCCTCAATTAATGGGTGTGGCTGAAATCACCTCTATGCTATGGTTTTATGGTGACAGTGGTGACAACCCTGCACCAGGGTTTTATCATAAAACAAGGCATTAAAAAAGATTGGTGTTTTTTTGTTGTTTTTTTTAATCCATGGGCAAGCTTGGGGTATGCAGTTCTACTTTCTAGCAAGCTTGGTGCGCAGTTTCAATGATATAGTGAATGGATGAGCTGCGCATCTATTACTTAATTGTTTGTTGTTGCTTTTATGATGGGTACTTTTTTATTGGTTGAACAAGCTTGGGGTATGCAGCTCTACTTTCATGCAAGCCTTGTGTGTAACTTCCCCGACTTATTGAATGGATAAGCTGTACATCTACTTAACTGTGAGGGTTGCCTAAAATCTTGACAACCAAATTTTATTTCAATGTAACGACAAAGAACATACATGAAAATACAATTAATAAACAGGTTAATAGTCACTTAGGTACTGCACATCTATTAAATTTGGTGTCACTATTGGTACCATTTTCAGCAGCTACTATATTTTAGGCCTATGGGAGGGGCCATTGGGAGGGGCCATTGGGAGGGGCCGTTGGGAGGGAGACTTTTGTGGGGGAGGGGGGTGTGGTGGATTGGGGAAGGAATAATTGTTCATTTAGAACCACCACAAGGCCAGGAGTACCCTACCAATGCAGAAAGTGTGTTTATGATGACCAAAAGTATGTTTATTAGGTATTTAGAAGGAAGAAAAAAGAAAGGGGACAGCAAGAGAAAAAGTTTGTGGGAAGGAGAGAGGGAAAATTTCCCAATATATATTACAGATAATTAGAATAGAAGGAAAGAAAGACAAAAAAAAAAGAAGTTGAAAAAAAGGAATTAGGGGAATTAATTGCCGACTTTTATCTTGGAAATAACAGGTCTTAATAATTTAGATTTCCTTTTCAGGCTTTTTTTTTAATCGAAGTTTGAATACAGTTTACTTCACCATAAGTACTACTTTTGGTACTTTTATTCCATGATCTCGAATCAGTGAATTTAAATGTTACTTTTTTGTTGATATTTTCTTTGTTCTTCATAGAAAATTTCCTCAGGAACATCCAGTGCTAAGGTCTCCAGTTCAATTCCAGATTATGGTTATGTTTTTTCAGTGGATTTGGAAGTCGACATTTTAAGTCATTATTAAATCAAAATATGAAATTATAAGTGAGCGGGTTTTTGGTGGGAAAGTTCAAGTCTTGTTTTTCTTTTTTACATACTTAACCATGCAAAAATCTTGTGGGCAAAGTCTAATCTAAACCTTTTCAGTTGTTTTGAAGCCTCAATGCTAACGTAAAGAAAGGTCTATGACTATTTCTTTTTTTAGGCCTAGTTGTTATTTGTGTTTCATAGCAGTTTTTCTCCATTTTCCAACATTGTTTTAATTTCTTTTTTTCTCCTGTGACTAACCCATATTTTATGTGATACATATATAAATAATATATGCTGGAAGCCAAAAATATAATATGAGTAAAGAAATGAATAGTCTTGTTTAACTGGAGAGTGTTAGTTTACTAAACTCAAACTCCTGATGAGAACAAATTACTACTATCAATAATGTCCTAAACTACCGACACCATTTAATATGTATAGCAAATTTATCAATCACTTTGGCTCATTGGATCTGCACATGAGAAGCATATGCTGTTACTCTAACACTTCCCCTTTCAGCTTACACCAAGTTATGGTCCTGTTGGTACCAATAAGTAGAGAATGTTCATCTCCAATGAACTCTCCAAGTGATTCTGTTGTTACCTTGCCACCTATTACCACACTGCTATTACCAAGAGACAAAACTGCAACTGCAGAGAAACTTTCTCTCTTTTTTTTTAAACATTACAAATGATCAGTTACAGGAAGCAGTGTGAACAGTTCACTGATGCAGCTGAAGTTGGCCACTGCATCAAGGATACTTCCATTCTGTGACATGTCCATTTGTTGACACTGTCATGATCAGTTGTGCACACAGGCTGGCTGCTTCAGGATGGGAAGGTTGTCAACATATGACACTTAGTGAAACACAATACAGGTTTCATGTTTCATAGTGGGATAAGTATGTTATAGTTACAGATAGTTTTCATTAAGACCACTTTAATTAAATATAAGCAACATTCCTTAGTAACTATATTGGGATAAGTAATGTGATAGTCACAGAAAAACAACATTAGGAGAACTTCAATTAAGTATGACATTCCTAAAGTTGACATTGCAACCAACCCTCTTCTCTGCAAAAAGTAATGTTTCCAATTAAAAGCACACCAGTTTATAAACATCTTGCAGAACAAAGCCTTGTCAGCATTTATTTATTGTATTTATTTTTCAGCAGAAATATTTTCTCTTGTACAACAACTGGATTTTTTTTTTGATTTTTTTTATCATCAAAGCAGATGAATTAGGTTTGCACAATGCTCAAATAACTATGGGAAGTTGTACATATGTGTGTGTGTCTGTGCTTTTAGCCCCTATAATAATGCTCCCCTGCACACACACTAACATACACTCTATAGAAGTGTGATTACACTCAATGAAATCTTAGGGCATTATGGGTCTCTATGCAAAGCAGTCCACTGTGGCTTTTACATACACAACAACCACAGGAATGAAAATGGAAATAGTGGACACATTAAATATATAATTATATTTATTGTATTGTTAATTCCAACAAAATCAGTGCTTAAACATGAAAAGCATGCTCTAGTGCAAAGATTAATCAATATAATATAACATGAGCCTTAAATAACACAAACATTTCATCATATAAATGCTACTCATTTAGAAAGCCAAACAAGCAGAGCTGGCCAAATATAAAATTACTTTGAATTATGTGTTATTAAACATGTTCAACAAAAGCGTTAAGTGAATTTTTTTTTGTTGCAGAAAATAACTTTACACATGAGTTAAACTCCTTCTCAACAGCCTCAAGTATAGAAAACATTCCTAGAGTTGTCCTGCATTACCTGTGTAGGAGGCTTCCAGAAGCAACACCCTGTGTGAGAAGCTTCATAATAAAGATTTTGGTCCAACACCTTGAATAGATAGCTGAATAACATGTGAAAAAAACAAAGCTAAAGGACAGTCGACATGTTGAATTCAAATTAATTTGAATTGGATTCATCCATACTGAATTTGAATTCAATAAACTAAAATTAATTAGAATTATCTCAGAACCACATGGATAGGTAATTTGATCAGGTTGAAGCTAAAATAAAAAAAGTTTACTGAGAGTCTTGAGTATTTCTTATTTAAAACATTCCATTAAGATTGACTGCTTTTTGGATCTCCAAGAAACAAAGCAACAAATCAATGTTAGGGGCAACCAGGTTACTTTTCAGTGTTAGGGTCCACTAGGTTACTTACCAGTGTTAAGGAAGACCAGGTTACTACTCAGTGTTAGGGGCCACCAGGTTACTTAATAGTGTTAGGGGCAACCAGGTTACTTATCAGTGTTAGTGGCCACCAGGTTACTTATAAGTGTTAGGGTCCACCAGGTTACTTATCAGTGTTAGGGGCCACCAGGTTACTATCAGTGTTAGGGGACACCAGGTTACTTATCAGTTTTAGGGACCACCATGTTACTTATCAGTGTTAGGGGACACCAGTTTACTCATCAGTGTTAGGGACCACCAGGTTTCTTATCAGTGTTAGGGGTCACCAAGTTACTTATCAGTTTTTGGTGCCACCAGGTAACTTATCAGAGTTAAGGGCCACCAGGTAACTTATCAGAGATAGGGGCCTCCAGGATACTTATCAGTGTTAGGGGCCACCAGGTTACTTATCAGTATTAGGGGACAACAGGTAACTTATCAGTGTTAGGGAACACCATGTCACTTATCAGTGTTAGGGGTCACCAGGTTAGTTAATAGTGTTTGTGTCCACCAGGTTTATCAGGGTCAGGGGCCAACAGGATACTTATCAGTGTTAGGGGCCACAAGGTTACTTTTAAATGTTAGGGGTCAACAGGTTACTTATCATTGTTAGGGGCAACCAGGTTACTTAATAGTTTTAGGGGCAACCATGTCTCTTATCAGTGTTAGGGTCCATCAGGTTATTTATCTGTGTAAGGGGACACAAGGTTACTATCAGTGTTAGGGGACACCAGGTAACTTAGCAATGTTAGGGGCCACAAGGTTAATTAAAAGTGTTTGGGGCCACCAGGTTTATTATCTGTTAGGGTCCAACCGGTTAATTATCAGTGTTAGGGTCCACCAGGTTACTTATAAGTGTTAGGGGCAACAGGTTTAATATCTGTGTTAGGGTCCAACCAGTTAATTATCAGTGTTAGGGACCACCAGGTTTCTTATCAGTGTTAGGGGTCACCAAGTTACTTATCAGTGTTTGGTGCAACCAGGTAACTTATCAGAGTTAAGGGCCACCAGGTAACTTATCAGTGATAGGGGCCTCCAGGATACTTATCAGTGTTAGGGGCCACCAGGTTACTTATCAGTGTTAGGGGCCACCAGGTTACTTATCAGTTTTAGGGGCCACCACGTTACTTATCAGTGTCAGGAGACACCAGGTTACTTATCAGTGCTAGGGACCACAAAGTTACTTTTATTGTTAGGAACAACAACGTTACTTATCAGTGATAGGGGCCATCGGGTTACTTAATAGTTTTAGGGGCAACCATGTTACATATAAGTGTTAGGGGCAAACAGGTTACTAATTACTGTTAGGGGCCACCGGATTACTCAATAGTTTTAGGGGCAACCATGTTACTTATCAGTGTTAGGGACCACCAGGTTACTTATCAGTGTCAGGGACCAACAGGTTACTTATCAGTGTTAGGGTCCTCCGGGTTACTTAATAGTTTTAGGGGCAACCATGTTACTTATCAGTGTTAGGGGCCTCCAGTTTACATATCAATGTTTGGGGCCACCAGGTAACTTATCAGGGTTAGGGGCCATAAGGTTACTTATAAGTGTTGTGTGCCAACAGTTTACTTATCAGTGTTAGGGGCAACCATGCTACTTGACAGTGTTAGGGAACACCAGGTTACTTATCAGTGTAAGGAGCCACCGGGTTACTTAATAGTTTTAGGGGCAACCATGTTACTTAGCAGTGTTAGGGGCCACCAGATTACTTATCAGTGTTAGGGTCCACCAGGATACTTATCAGTGTTAGGTTGCACCAGGCTACTTATCACTGTTAGCGGCCACCAGGTTACTATCAGTATTAGGTGACACAAGGTTACTTATCAGTGTTAGGGGCTTCCAGGTAACTTATCAGTGTTATATTCCACCAGGTAACTTATCAGTGTTAGGGTCCACCAGGTTTCATATCAGGGTTAGGGGCCACCGGATTACTTAACAGTTTTATGGGCAAACATGTTACTTATCAATGTTAGTGGCCAACAGGCTACTTATTAGTGCTAGGTGCCACAGGATTACTTAATTGTTTTAGGGGAAACCATGTTACTTATCAGTGTTAGAGGCCACCAGGTTACTACCAGTGTTAGGGGACACCAGGTTACTTATAAATATTAGGGGCCACCAGGTTACTTATCAATGTTAGGTGCCACCAGGTTACTTATCAATGTTAGGGGACACCAGGACACTTATCAATGTTAGGTGCCACCAGGTTACTTATCATTGTTAGGGGCCACCAGGTTACTTATCAGTTTTAGAGGAAACCAGGTTATTTAACAGTGTTAGGGGCCTCTAGGTTACTTATCAGTGTGAGTGACACAAGTTAACTTATCTGTGTTATGTGCCAAAATGATACTTATCAGTGTTAGGGGCCACCAGTTCACTTATCAGTGTTAGGGGCCACCAGGTTACTAATCAGTATTAGGGTCCACCAGGTAACTAATCAGTGTTAGTTGCCAGCAGGTTACTTATCAGTGTTAAGGGAAACAAGGTTACTTATCTGTGTTATGTGCAAAAGGTTACTTATCAGTGTTAGGGGAAACAATGTTACTTATCAGTGTTTGGGATCACCAGGTTACTTATCAGTGTTAGGGGCCACCGGGTAACTTAATAGTTTTAGGAGTAACCATGTTACTTATCAGTGTTTGGGACCATCAGGTTATTTATCATTGTTATGGGCCACCAAGTTATTTAATAGTATTAGGGGCAACCATGTTACTTACCAGTGTTAAGGGTCCCCAGATTAGTGATCAGTGTTAGGGTCCACCAGGTTAGTTATCAGTGTTAGGGTCATCCAGGTTACTTATCAGTGTTAGGGACCACCAGGTTACTATAAGTGTTAGGTTCCACCAGGTTACTTATCAGTGTTAGGATCCACCAGGTTATTTATCAGTGTTTGGGGCCACCAGGTTACTATCAGCATTAGGGGACACCAGGTTAATTATCAGGGTTAGGGACCACCATATTACTTATAAGTGTTAGGGGTCACCAGGTTAGTTAATAGTGTTTGTGTCCACCAGGTTACTAATCAATGTTAGGGGCCACCAGGTTACTTATCAGTGTTATGGTGCCTCCATGATACTTACCAGTGTTAGGGGCCATCAGGTTACTTATCAATGTTAGGGGTTTACACTTTACTTATCATTGTTAGGGGCCACTGGGTTACTTAATAGTTTTAGGGGCAACCAGGTTTCTTATCAGTGTTAGGTTCCACCAGGTTACTTATCAGTGTTAAGGGCCACCAGTATACAATCTCTTTTATTGGATACCAGGTCACTTATCAGTGTTAGGGACTACCAGGTTTCTTATCAGTGTTAGGGGTCACCAAGTTACCTATCAGTGTTTGGTGTCACCAGGTAACTTATCTGAGTTAAGGTTCACCAGGTAACTTCTCAGTGATAGGGGCCTCCAGGATACTAATCAGTGTTAGGGGCCACCAGTTTACTTATCATTGTTAGGGGCCACCAGGTTACTTATCAGTTTTAGGGGCCAACACATTGCTTATCAGTGTTAGGGGCCACCAGTTTACTTATCAGTGTTAGGGACTACAAAAATACTTATAAGTGTTAGGGGCAAACAGTTTACTAATCAGTGTTAGGAGCCATCAGATTACTTAATAGTTTTAGGGGCAACTATGATACTTATCAGTGTTAAGGGCCACCAGGTTACTTATCATTGTTTGGGGACACCAAGTTACTTATCAGTGTTAGGGGCCACAAGGTTACTTATCAGTATTAGGGGCCACCAGGTTACTTATCAGTGTTAGGGGCCACCAAGTTATTTATCAGTGTTAGGGGCCTCCAGGTTCCTTAACATTAAGGGGCCACCAAGTTACTTATTAGTGTTAGGTGCCTCTGGGTCACTTAATAGTTTTAGGGGCAACCATGTCACTTACTAATATAAGGGGCCACCAGGTTACTTATCAATGTTTGGGGACACCAAATTACTTATCAGTGTTAGAGGCCACCAGGTTACTTATCAGTGTTAGGGGCCACCAGGTTATTTATCAGTGTTAGGTGACACCAGGTTACTTAACAGTGTAAGGGGCCAACACATTATTTATCAGTGTTAGGGTCCACCAGTTTAGTTATCAGTGTTAGGGTCCACCAGGGTACTTATCAGTGTTAGAGAGCACCAGGTTACATATCAGTGTTCGAGGCCACAGGGTTACTTAATAGTTTTAGGGGGAAACATTTTACTTATCAGTGTTAGTGGCCAAAATGCTACTAAGCAGTGTTAGGGGCCACCGGGTTACTTAATAGTTTTAGGGGCACCTAAGTTACTTATCAGTGTGAGGGGCCAGCAGGTTAATATCAGTGTTAGTGGATACCAGGTTACTTATCAGTGTTAGGGTCCTCCAGTTTACTAATCAGTGTTAGGGGCCACCAGGTTACTTATCAGTGTTAGGGGCTTCCAGGTTACTTATCAGTGTTAGGGGCCACCAGGTAACTTATCAGTGTTATGTGCCAACAGGTTACTTATCTGTGTTAGGGGCCACCAGGATACTTATAAGTGTTTGGGGACACCAGATTATTTACCATTTTTAGGGGCCACGAGATTACTTATCAGTGTTTGGTTTCTCCAGGTTACTTATCACTGTTAGGGTCCACCAGGTTACTTAGCAGTTTTAGGGGCCACAATGTAACTTATAAATGTTATGTGCCAACAGCTTACTTATAAGTGTTAGGGACAACCATGCTACTTGACAGTGTTAGGGAACACCAGGTTACTTATCAGTGTTAGGGTCCACCGGGTTAATTAATAGTTTTAGGGCCAACCATGTTACCTATAAATGTTAGTGGCCACCTTATTGCTTATCAGTGTTAGGGTCCACCAGGTTACTTATCAGTGTTAGGGTCCAATAGGCTACTTATCAGTGTTAGGGGCCACAAGGTTACTATCAGTGTTAAGGGCCACCAGGTTACATATCAGTGTTAGGGGTCTTCAGTTAACTGATCAGTGTTAGGTTACCCCAGGTTACTTATCAATGTTAGGGTCCACCTGGTTTCTTATCAGTGTTAGGGGCCACTGGGTTCCTTAACAGTTTTATGGGCAACCATGTTACTTATCAATGTTAGTGGACAACAGGCTACTTATCAGTGCTAGGTGCTACAGGGTACTTAATTGTTTTAGGGGAAACCTTGTTACTTATCATTATTAGGGGCAACCAGGTTACTATCAGTGTTTAAGGACACTAAGTTACTTATCAATGTTAGGGGCCACTAGTTTACTTATCTATGTTAGGTGCCACCAGGTTACTTATTATTGTTAGGGACCACCAGGATATTTAACAGTTTTAGGGGCCACCAGGTTACTTATCAGTGTTAGGGGCCTCCAGGTTATTATCAATGTTAGGGGACATTAGGTTACTTATCTGTGTTAAGGACCACCATATTATTTATCAGTGTTAGGCGTCACCAGGTTAGTTAATAGTGTTTGTGTCCACCAGGTTACTTATCAGATTAGGGGCCACCAGGTTACATATCAGTGTTAGGGGCCTACAGGATACTTATCAGTGTTAGGGGCTACCAGGTTAATTATCAGTGTTAGGAGTCAACAGGTTACTTATCAATGTTAGGGGCCACCTGTTTACTTAATAGTTTTAAGAGCAACCAGGTTCCATATGAGTGTTAGGGTTACCCAGTTACTTATCCGTGTTAGGGGCCACCAGGTTACTATCAGTGTTAGGGGACACCAGGTTACTTATCAGTGTTAGGGGCCAACAAGTTATTTATAAGTGCTAGGATCCACCAGATTACTTATCAGTGTTTGGGGCCACAAGGTTAGTTATCTGTGTATGGTGCCACCAGGTTACTTATCAGTGTTTGGGGCCACCAGGTTTTTTTTATCAGTGTTAGGGTCAATCCGGTAAATTATCAGTGTTAGGGTCCACCAGGTTACTTATCAATGTTATGGGCCACCAGTTTACTATCTGTGTTAGGGAACACCAGGTTACTTATCAGTGTTAGGGTGCACCAGGTTACTTGTCAGTGTTAGGGGTCACCCAGTTATTTATCAGTGTTTGGTGCCACCAGGTAACTTATCAGAGTTAAAGGCAACCAGGTAACTTATCAGTGATAGTGGCCTCCAGGATACTTCTCAGTGTTAGGGGCTACCTGGTTACTTTACAGTGTTAGGTACCATCAGGTTACTTATAAGTTTTAGGGGCCACCACATTACTTCTCAGTGTTAGGTGCCACCAGGTTACTTAATAGTTTTAGGGGAAACCATGTTACTTAAAAGTGTTAGGGGCAAACAGGTAACTTATCGGTGTTAGGTGCCACCGGATTACTTAATAGTTTTAGGTGTAACAATGTTACATATCAGTGTTAGGGACTACCAGGTTACTTATCAGTGTCAGGGACCATCTGGTTACTTATCAGTGTTAGGATCCTCCGGGTTACTTAATAGTTTTAGGGGCAACTATGTTACTTATCAGTGTTAGGAGACACCAGGTTACTTATCAATGTTTGGGTCCACCAGGTTACTTATCAGTGTTAGGATACACCAGGTTACTTATCAGTGTTTGGGTCCACCAGGTTACTTATCAGTGTTAGGATACACCAGGTTACTTATCAGTGTTTGGGTCCACCAGGTTACTTATCAGTGTTAGGGGCCACCAGGTTACTTATCTTTTTAGGGGCCCCTAGTTTACTTATTAGTGTTAGGTGCCTCCAAGTTACTTATCTGTTTTAGGGACCATCATTTTACTATAAGTGTTAGGGGCCACAAGGTTACTTATCAGTGTTAAGGGTCACCAGGTTACTTATCATTGTTAGGGTCCACCAGGTAACTTATCAGTGTTAGGTGTCACCAGGTTACTTATAAGTCTTAGTAGTCACCAGTATTCTTATCAGTGTTAGAGGCTACCTGGTTACTTATTTGTGTTAGGGGTCACCAGGTTACATATCATTGTTAGGGGGCACCTGTTTACTTATCAGTGTTAGGGGCCACCATGTTACTTATTAATGTTAGGGGATACCAGGTTACTTATAAGTGTTAGGGGCAACCAGGTTACTTATCAGTGTTAGGGGCCAACAGTTTATTTATCAGTGTTAGGGGTCACCAGGTTACTTATCAGTGTTATGGATCTCCAGGTAACTTTTCAGTGTTAGGGTCCTACTGGATACTTATCAGTGTTTGGGGCCACTGGGTTACTGAATACTTTTAGAAGAAACCTTGTTACTTATCAGTGTCAGTGACCATCAGGTTACTTAACAATGTTAGGTGCCACCAGGTTACTTAATAGTTATAGGGGAAACCATATTATTTATCAATGTTAGGGACCAAAAAGTTACTTATCAGTGTCAGGGATCACAAGGTTACTTATCAGTGTTAGGGTCCTACGGGTTACTTATTAGTTTTAGGGGCAACCATGTTATTTATCGGTGTTAGTGGACACAAGGTTGCTTATCAATGTTTGGGGCTACAAGGTTACTTATCAGTATTAGGGTCCACCAGGTTACTTATCAGTGTTAGGATCCACCAGGTTACTTATCAGAGTTAGGGGCCAACAGGTTACTATCTCTATTAGGGTACACCAGGTTACTTATCAGTGCTAGGGGCCTCCAGGTTACATATCAGTGTTAGGGGCTTGCAAGTTACTTATCAGTGTTAGGGACCACCAGGTTACTTATCAGTGTTAGGGGCCACTAGGTTATTTATCAGTGTTAGCGGTCACCAGTTTACTTATAAGTGTTTTGGGCCACCAGGTTTTTTATAAGTGTTATGGTACACCCAGTTACTTATCAGTGTTAGGGTTCACCAGGTTACTTATCAGGGTTAGGGGCCATATGGTTACTTATCAGTGTTTGGGGATACCAGGTTACTTGTCAGTGTTAGGTGCCACCAGGTTACATATCAATGTTAAGGGCCACAAGGTTACTTCTCAGTATTAGAGATCACCAGGTTACTTATTAGTTTTAGGTCCCACAAGGTTACTTAATAGTGTTACGGGTCATCAGGTTATTTTATGTGTTTTTTGCCACCAGGTTACTTATCAGTGTTAGGGGCCACCAGGTTACTTATCAGTGTTAGGGGTCATAGGGTTACTTATCAGTGTTAGGTGCCACCAGGTTACTTATCAATGTTAGGGTCCTCCAAGTTACTTATCATTGTTAGGGGCCACCAGTTTACTTATAAGTGTTTTGGGCCACCAGGTTTTTTATCACTGCTAGGTGCAACCAGTATACTTATCAGTGTTAGGGGCCACAAGGTTACTTATCAGTTTTAGGTTCCACCAGGTTACTTATTAGTGTTAGGTGCTACCAGGTTAATTATCAATGTTAGGTGACACCAGGTTACATATCAGTGTTAGGTGCCTTTAGTTTACTAATCATTTTTAGGGGTCACCAGGTTACTTATCAGTGTTAGGTACACACAGGTTACTTATCAATGTTAGGGGCACCAGTTTACATATCAGTGTTAGAGGCTACCAGGTTACTTATCTGTGTTAGGGGTCACCAGGTTACATATCATTGTTATGGGCCACAATGTTTACTTATCAGTGTTAGGGACCACCAGGTTACTGATCAGTGTTAGGGGATACCAGGTTTATTATCAGTATTAGGGGCAACCAGATTATTTATCATTGTTATGGGTAACCAGTTTATTTATCAGTGTTAGAGGTCACCATGTTACTTATCAGTGTTAGGGGTCTCCAGGTTACTTATCAGTGTTAGGGGCTTCCAGGTTACTTATAATTGTTAGGGTCCACCAGGTTACTTATTAGTGTTAGGTGTCACGAGGTAACTTATCAGATTTAGGGCCCACCAAGTTACTTAATTATGTTAGGGACAACCAGGTTATTTATCAGGGTTAGGGGCCACCATGTTACTTATAAGTGTTTGGGGCCACCAGGTTACTTATCAGTGTTAAGTGACACCAGTTTACTTATCAGTGTTAGGGGCCACCAGGTTACTTTCAGTGTTAGGGTACCCCAGGTTACTTCTCAGTGTTAGTGGCCACCAGGTAAATTATCAGTTTTAGGGGCTTCCAGGTTACTTATCTGTGTTAGGGGCCACCAGTTTACTTATCAGTGTTAGGGGCTTCCAAGTTACTTATAAGTGTTAGTGGACACCATGTTACTTATCAGTGCTAGGGACCACCTGGTTACTAATCAGTGTTAGGGGTCACCAAGTTACTTATCATTGTTAGGGTTCACCAGGTTACTTATCAGGTTTAGGGACCACCAAGTTACTTATCTGTTCTAGGGTCCTTCAGGTTACTTATCAGTGTTTGTGAACACCACGTTACTTATCATGGTTAGGTGCCACATGGTTACTTATCAGTGTTAGGTGACACCTGCTTACTTGTCAGTGTTAGGTGCAACCAGGTTACTTATCAGTGTTAGAAGTCACCAGGTTACTTATCAGTGTTAGTGTCAACCAGGTTACAAATCAGGGTTAGGGTCCACATGTTTACTTATCAGTGTTAGGGTACACCTGGTTACTTGTCAGTGTAAGGTGCCCCCAGGTTACTTATCAGTGTTAGGGGCCACCAGGTTACTTCTCAGTGTTAGAGGTCACCAGGTTACATATCAGTTTTAGGGCCCACCAGGTTACTTATCAGTGTTAGGGTGCTTCAGGTTACTTATCAGTGTTAGGTACTACCAGTTAACTTATCAGTGTTAGGGGCTTCCGGGTTACTTAATAGTTTTAGGGGCAACCACGATACTTATAAATATTAGGGGCCACCAGGTTACTTATCTATGTTTGGTGCTACCAGGTTACGTAAAAGTATTAAGGTCCACCAGGTTACTTATTAGTTTTAGGTTCCACCAGGTTACTTTTCAGTGTTAGGTTCCACCAGGTTACTTATTAGTGTTTGGGGCAAACAGGTTACTATCAGTGTTAGGTTATACCAGGTTACTTATCAGTGTAATGTGCCCCCAGTATACTTATCAGTGTTAGTTCCACCAGGTTACTTATCAGTGCTAGGGTCCTTCAGGTTACTTATCAGTGTTATGGACTACCAGTTTACTTATCAGTGTTAGGGGCCAATTGGTTACTTAATAGTTTTAGTTGAAACAATGTTACTTACCAGTGTTAGGGGAAACAGGTTACATATCAGTTTTATGGGCCACCGGGTTACTTAATAGTCTTAAGGGCAACCATGATAGTTATCAGTGTTAGAAACCACAAGTTTACTTATCTGTGTCAGGGACCACCAGGTTACTTATCACAGTTAGGGGCCTCCGGTTTCTTAATAGTTTTAGGGGCAACCACGATACTAATCAGTATTAGGGGCCACCAGGTAACTTATCAATGTTTGGGGCCACCAGGTTACATATCAGTGTTAGGGTCCACCAGGTTACTTATCAGTGCTAGGGGCCTCCAAGTTACTTATCAGTGTTAGGGTCCTCCAGGTTACTTATCAGTGTTAGGGGAAACAAGTTTACTCATTAGTGTTATGTGCCAAAAGGTATTTTATCAGTGTTAGGGGCCACCAGGTTACTTATAAGTGTTAGAGTCCACCAGGTTACTTATTAGTTTTAGGGCCCACCATGTTACTTAATAGTGTTAGGGGCCCCCTTGTTACTTATCAATGTTATGTGCTACCAGTTTACTTCTAAGTGTTAGGGGCCACAAGTTTACTTATCATTGTATAGGCCACCAGGTTACTTATCAGTGTTGGAGTCAAACAGATTACTAATCAGTGTTAGGGACCACCAGGTAACTTATCATTGTTAGGGGCCTCCAGGTTACTTAATTGTGTTTGTTGGCACCTGGTAACTTAGCAGTGTTAAGGGTCACCAGGTTACTTATCAGTGTTAGGTTCACCAGGTTACTTATCAGTGTTAGGGTCCAGCAGGTTACTTATCAGTGTAAGGGTCCTCCAAGTTACTTATCAGTGTTAGGGGCCACTGGGTTACATAATAGTTTGGGGTTAACCATGTTACTTATCAGTGTTAGGGTTGTAAAAGTTACTTTTCAGTGTTTGGGGCCACCGGGTTACTTAATAGTTTTAGAGGAAACCTTCTTATTTATCAGTGTCAGTGACCACCAGGTTACTTATCAATTATAGTGGCCACCGGGTTACTTAATAGTTTTAGGGGCAACCATGTTACTTATCAGTGTTAGGTACCACCAGGTTACTTATCAGTGTCAGGGACCACAAGGTTACTTATCAGTTTTAGGGTCCTCCGGGTTATTTAATAGTTTTAGGAGCAACCATGTTACCAATCAGTATTAGGGGACACAAAGTTACTGAAAAATGTTTGGGGTCACAAGGTTACTTATCAGTATTAGGTTCCATCAGGTTACTTATCAATGTTAGGATCCACCAGGTTACTTATTAGTATTAGAGGATAAGGGGTTACTATCAGTTTAGGGTACACCAGGTTACTTATCAATGCTGGGGACCTCCAGGTTACTTATCAGTGTTAGGGGCCTCAAGGTTACTTATCAGTGTCAGGGTCCAACATGTTACTTATCAGTGTTAGGGGCCTCCTGGTTACTTTATAGTTTTTGGTGCAACCAGGTTAATTAACAGTCTTAGGGGGCCACCAGGTTACTATCAGTGTTATGGGGTCACAAGGTTACTAATCAGTGTTAGGGGCAAACAGATAACTTATCAGTGTTTGTGGCCATTAGGATTTTTATTAGTGTTAGGGTCCACCCGGTTACTTATCAGTGTTAGGGGCCTCCAGGTTACTAATCAGTGTTAGGGGCCCAATGTTACATATCAGTGTTATGTGCCAACAGGTTACTTATCAGTTTTAGGTGCCACCAGATTACTTATCAATGTTTGGGACCACCAAGTTTCTTATCAGTGTTAGGGTCCACCAGGTTACTTATTAGTGTTAGAGTCCATCGGTTACTTATCAGTGTTAGTGTCCACCAAGTTACTTATAAGTTTTAGGGGCCACCAGGTTACTTATCAGTGTTAAGTGACACCAGTTTACTTATCAATGTTAGGGGCCACCAGGTTACTTTCAGTGTTAGGGTACCCCAGGTTACTTATCAGTGTTAGGTGTCACCAGGTCACTCATCAATGTTTGTGACCACCACATTACTTATCAGTGTTAGGGGCCACATGGTTACTTATCAGTGTTAGTTGACACCTGGTTACTTATCAGTGTTAGGTGCCACCAGGGTACTTATCAGTGTTAGAGGTCACCAAGTTACTTATCAGTGTTAGGGTCAACCAGGTTACTTATCAGGGTTAGGGGTCACATGTTTACTTAATAGTGTTAGGGTACACCTGGTTACTTCTCAGTGTATGGTGCCCCCAGGTTACTTATCAGTGTTACGGTACACCAGGTTACTTCTCAGTGTTATAGGTCATCAGGTTACATATCAGTTTTAGGGCGCACCAGGTTACTTAATAATATTAGGGGCCATCAGGTTACTTATCAGTGTTAGGGGCCACCAGGTTACTTATCAGTGTTAGGGTGCTTAAGGTTACTTATCAGTGTTAGGGACTACCAGTTTACTTATCAGTGTTAGGGGCTTCCGGGTTACTTAATAGTATTAGGGGCCACCAGGTTAATTATCAATGTTTGGTGCGACCAGGTTACGTAAAAGTATTAAGGTCCACCAGGTTACTTATCAGTTTTAGGTTCCACCAGGTTACTTTTCAGTGTTAGGCTCCACCAGGTTACTTATTAGTGTTAGGATCCACCAGGTTACTTATCAATGTTAGGGACCACCAGGTTACTTATCAGTGTTAAGGGCCACCAGGTTATAATCAGTGTAAAGGGACATCAGGTTACTTATCAGTGTTTTGGGTCTCCAGGTTACCTATCAGTGTTAGGGTTCACCACGATATTTATCAGTGTGGGGTACACAAGGTAACTTAATAGTGTTGAGGGCCGCAAGGTTACTTATCAGTGTTATCTGCCAACAGGTTACTATCTGTGTTAGGAACCACCAGATTACTTATCTCTGTTTGGGGCCACCAGGTTACATATCAATGTTAGATTCCACCAGGTTACTTATCAGTGTTAGGGTCACCAGGTTACTTATCAGTGTTAGGGGCCACCATGTTACTTATAAGTGTTTGGGGCTACCAGGTTACTTATCAGTGTTAGGGGCCACCAGGTTACTTATCATTGTTAGTGGTCAACAGGTTACTTATCAGTGTTAGGGGTCCCAATTTATTCATCAGTGTGAGGGACCACAAGGTTAGTTCTAAGTGTTAGGTGTTACCAGGTTACTTATCAGTGTTAGGAGCCACCAATTTATTTATCAGTGTTAGGGACCACAAGGTTAGTTTCCAGTGTTAGGGGTCACGAGGTAACTTATCAGTGTTAGGTGTCTCAAGTTACTTATCAGGGTTAGGTTCCACCAGGTTACTTATCAGTGTTAGGGGTCACCAGGTTACTTATCATTTTTGGGCAAAACAGGTTACTTAATAGTGTTATGGCCAACCAGGTTACTTATCAGTGCTAGGGGCCTCCAGGTTACTTATCAGTGTTAGGGTCCTCAAGGTTACTTATCAGTGTTAGGGGAAATAAGTTTACTCATTAGTGTTATGTGCCAAAAGCAATTTTATCAGTGTTAGGGGCACCAGGTTAATTATTAGTTTTAGGTTCCACCAGTTTACTTATCAGTGTTAGTGGCCTCCAAGTTACTTATCAGTGTTAGGGGCTACAAGGTTACATATCAGTGTTATGTGCCAACAGGTTACTTATCAGTATTAGGTGTAACCATGTTACTTATCAGTCTTAGGGACCACAAGGTTACTTCTCAGTGTTAGAGTCAGCCGGGTTACTTAATAGTTTTAGGGGCATCAATATAACTTATCAGTGTTAGGGACCACCAGGTTTCTTATCAGTGTTAGGGGCCACCAGGTTACTTAATAGTTTTATAGGCAATCATGTTACTTATCAGTGTTAGGGGCCACCAGGAAACTTATCAGTGGTAGGTGCCACCAGGTTACTCTTCAGTGTTTGGGGCCACCAGGTTTCTTATCTGTGTTAGGTTCCACCAGGTTACTTATCAGTGTTAGGAGCCACCAGGTTACTTATCAATGTTAGGGGTACCAGGTTACTTATAAGTGTTAGGTGCCTCCACTTTACTTATACGTGTGTTTGGGATCACTGGATTAGTTATCAGTGTTTGGTACACACAGGTTACTTATGAGTGTTAGGGGCCACCACATTACTTATCTCTGTTAAGGGCCACCAGGTTTCTTATCAGTGTTACGGTCCTCCAGGTTACTTATCAGTTTTAGGGTTCACCAGGTTACTTATCAGTTTTAGGGACCACCAGGTTACTTAATTGTGTTAGTGTCCACAAGGTTACCTATCAGTGTTAGGTGCCACCACGTTACTTATCAGTGTTAGGGGCCACAAGTTTACTTATCAGTGTAGAGGCCACCTGGTTAATTATCAGTGTTAGGGTCCTACGGATTACTAATCAGTGTTAGGGACCACCAGGTTACTTATCAGTGTTAGGGGCCTCCAGTTTACTTAATAATGTTTGTGGCCACCAGGTAACTTATCAGAGTAAAGGGTCACCAGGTTACTTATCAGTGTTAGGGTACACCAGGTTATTTATCAGTGTTAGGAGCCAGCAGATTACTTATCAGTGTTAGGGATTACCAGGTTATTTTTCAGAGTTAGGGGCCACCGGGTTACTTTATAGTTTTAGGGGAAACCTAGTTACTTATCAGCGTGAGTGACCACCGGTTTACTTATCGGTGTTAGGGGCCAAAGTTTTACTTAATTTTAGGGGCAACAATGTTACTTATGAGTGTTAGGTTCCACCAGGTTACTTATCAGTGTTAGGTGCAAACAGGTTACTAATCAGTGTTTTGGGCCACTAGGTTACATATCAGTTCTAGATGCAACCAGGTTAATTAACAGTGTTAGGTGCCACCAGTTTCCTTATCAGTGTTAGTTTCCATGTGGTTACTTAAGAGTTTAGTGTCCACCAGGATACATATCAGTGTTAGGGGCCACTGGGTTACTTATCAGTGATAAGGTCCACCAGGTTAGTTATCAGTGTTAGGGGTCATAATATTACTTATCTGTGTTAGGTGCCTCCAGGTTACTTAATAGTGTTTGTGTCCACCATGTTACTTATCAGTGTTAAGGGCCACCAGGTTACATATCAGTGTTAGGGAATACCTGGTTACTTATCAGTGTTAGGGGCCACCGGGTTACTTAATAGTGTTAGGGATAACCATGTTACTTATCAGTGTTAGGGCCAACAGGTTAATTATCATTGTTAGGGGCCACATGTTTACTTAATAGTATTAGGGGCAACCATGACACTTATCAGTGTTAGGAACCATCAGGTAACTTATCAGTGTTAGGGGTCATTGGGTTACTTAATAGTTTTAGATGCAACCATGTTACTTTTCAATGTTAGGGCCCACCAGATTATTTATCAGGGTTTTGTTCCACAAGGTTACTCATCAGTGTTTGGGGCCACCAGGTTTTTTTATCAGTGTTAGGGTCCACCAGGTCAATTATCAGTGTTTGGGGCCACAAGGTTAATATCAGTGTTAGGGGACCCCAGGTTACTTATCAGTGTTAGGGACAACCATCTTACTTATAAGTGTTAGGGGTCACCAGGTTACTTATCAGTGTTAGGTGTCTCCAGGTCACTTATCATTGTTAGGGGCCTCAAGATTACTTATCAGTGTTAGGGTCCTCCAGGATACTTATCAGTGTTAGGGGCCACTAAGTAACTTATCAGTGTTAGGATCCACCAGGTTACTTATCATGTTTGGAGCCACCTGGTTACTTATTAGTGTTAAGGGCCTCCGGTTACTTCTCAGTGTTAGGGTCCACCAGGTAACTTATTAGTGTTAAGGACAACCAGGTTTGTTATCAGTGATAGGGGCCACTGGGTTACTTAATAGTTTTAGTGGCAATCATTTTACTTATCAGTGTTAGGGGCAAACAGGTAACTTAGATGTGTTATGTGCCACCGGTTTACTCAATAGTTTTAGGGTCAACCATGTTACTTATCAGTGTTAGGGACCGTCAGGTTAGTTATCAGTGTCAGGGACCACCAAGTTTCTTATCAGTATTAGGGGCATCCTGTATACTTAATAGTTTTAGGGGCAACCATTTAACTTATCAGTATTAGGGGCCACCAAGTTACTTATCAATGTTAGGGTCCACCAGGTTACTTATCAGTGTTAGGGTCCATCAGGTTACTTATCAGTGTTAGGGGCCACCAGGTTACTATCAGGGTTAGGGTACACCAGGTTACTTATCAGTGTTAAGGGCCACCAGGTTACTTACTAGTGTTAGTGGACTCCTGGTTACTTACCAATGTTAAAGGCCACCAGGTTACTTATCTGTGTTTGGGGCCTCCGGGATACTTAATAGTTTTAGGGGCAACCATGTCACTTTTCAGTGTTAGGAGCCACCAGGTTACTTATCAGTGTTAGAGTACACCAGGTTACTTATCAATGTTAGGTTCCACCAGTTTACTTATCAGTGTTAGGGGCCACCAGGTTTCTATTAGTGTTAGGTTACACAAGGATACTTATCTGTGTTAGGGGCCACCAGGTTACTTATCAGTGTTAGGTGCCTCCAAGTTACTTATCATTGTTATGGGCCACCAGGTTACTTATCAGTGTTAAGTGCCACCTGGTTATGTCTCTGTGTTAGGGGTCACAAGGTTACTTATCAGTGTTAGGGGCCACCAGGTTACATATCAGTGTTAGGGGTCACCAGGTTTCTTATAAGTGCTAGGTGTCTCCAGGTTACTTATCAGTGTTAGGGGTCACCAGGATACTTATCTGTGTTAGGAGCCACCAGGTTACTTATCAGTGTTAGGGGTCACCAGGTTACATATCAGTGTAAGGGGTCACAAGGTTACTTATCAGTGTTAGGGGCCACCAGGTTTCTTATAAGTGTTAGGTGTCCCCAGGTTACTTATCAGTGTTAGGGGCCACCAGGTTTCTTATAAGTGTTAGGGGCCACCAGGTTACTTATCAGTGTTAGGTGTCCCCAGGTTACTTATCAGTGTTAGGGGCCACCAGGTTTCTTATAAGTGTTAGGTGTCCCCAGGTTACTTATCAGTGTTAGGGGCCACCAGGTTTCTTATAAGTGTTAGGGGCCACCAGGTTACTTATCAGTGTTAGGTGTCTCCAGGTTACTTATCAGTGTTAGGGGTCACCAGGATACTTATCTGTGTTAGGGGCCACCAGGTTACTTATCAGTGTTAGGGGTCACCAGGTTACATATCAGTGTAAGGGGTCACTAGGTTTCTTATCTTTGTTAGGGGCCACCTGGTTACTTATTAATGTTAGGTTCCACCAGGTTTCTTATCAGTGTTAGGGGCCTCCAGGTTACTTATCAGTGCTAGGGGAAACCAGGTTACTTTTCAGTGTTAAGTGCAACCATGTTACTTATAAGTGTTAGGTGCCACCTTGTAACTTATCAGTGTTAAGGTCCAACAGGTTGCTTATCTCTGTTAGTGGCCACCGGGTTAATTATCAATGTTATGGTCCACCAGGTTACTTCTCAGTGTTAGGGGCCATCTGGTTACTTACTGTTGTTAGGGGCCTCCAAGTTACTTATCAGTGTTTGGGGCCACCAGGTTTCTTATTAGTGTTAAGTTACACCAGGTTACTTATCAGTGTTAGAATGTATCAGGTTACTTATCAGTGTTAGTATCCACCAGGTTACTTATCAGTGTTAGGGGCCACCAGGTTACTTATTAGTGTTATCATTGTTAGGGGTCACCAGGTTACTTATCAGTATTAGGGTTCTACAGGTTACTTATCACTGTTAGGGTCCATCAGGTTACTTATCAAAGTTAGAGGTCACCAGGTTACTTATCATTTTTGGGCAAAACTGGTTACTTAATAGTGTTAGGGCCCACCAGGTTACTTATCAGTGTTAGGGGCCTCCAGGTTACTTATCAGTGTTAGGGGCCTCCAGGTTACTTATCAGTGTTAGGTGCCACAAGGATACTAATCAGTGTTATGTGCAAACAGGTTACTTATCCATGTTAGGTGCCACCAGATTACTTATCAGTGTTTTTGGCCACCAGGTTACATATCAATGTTAGATTCCACCAGTTTACTTATAACTGTTTGGAACCACCAGGTTACTTATAAGTGTTAGAGGACACCAGGTTACTAATCAGTGTTAGGTGCCACCATGTTACTTATCAGTGTTAGGGGCCACCAGGTTACTTATCAGTGTTATGGGCTACCAGGTTACTTTTCAGTGTTAGGGGCCACCAGGTTACTTATCAGTGTTAGGGGCCACAAGGTTACTTATCAGTGTTAGGGAACACCAGTTTACTTATCATTGTTAGGGAACTCCAGGTTACTTATCAGTCTTAGGGGCCACCATATTTCTTATCAGTGTTTGGGATCACCAGGTTACTTATCAGTGTTAGGGGCTTCCTTGTTATTTATCAGTGTTAGGGGCCAACAGCTTACTTATCAGTGTTGGGGGACACCAGGTTACTTATCAGTGTTAGGGTCCACAAGGTTACTTATAAGTGTTAGGTTCCACCAGATTACTTATCAGTGTTAGGGACTACCAGTTTACTTATCAGTGTTAGGTGCCACTGGGTTATTTAATAATTTTAGTGGCAACCATGTTATTTAGCAGTGTGTTGGGGTTTTAAGAACTGCTTAATCCCCAGGTATGGTTGGTATGGTTGGTTGCTGCCACCAGAGTCAATACCCAGCTAACAAGGTCCTTGATTCTAAAATACCAGAGTAATTTAGGTTATAAATTAAGAAGAACTTTATTAGCAATTTAGCAAAGACTCCTGACAGTGGCCTTTCCAGGGTCTTTTATACCCCTAGCCACACATTAGCATTACATGATACAATTTTACATACATACCTAGCGTTATGGGCCACCGGATTACTTAATAGGTTTAGGGGCTCCCATATTACTTATCAGTGTTAGGGACCACCAGGTTACTATCAATGTTATGGGACACCAGGTTACTTATCAGAGTTTGGGGCCACCAGGTTACTTATCTGTGTTATGTGGCTCCAAGTTACTTATCTGTGTTAGGGGCCACCAGGTTACTTATCAGTGTTAGGGGCCACCAGGTTAATAATATGAGTTAGGGGTCACCAGTTTACTTATCTGCATTAGAGGCCACCAGGTAACTTATCAGTGTTAGGGTCACCAGGTTACTTATCAGTGTTAGGGGTCACCAGGTTAATTATCAGTGTTAGGGTCACCAATTTGCTTATCAGTGTTAGGGGTCACCAGGTTACTTTTCAGTGTTAGGGGTCACCAGTTTACTTATCTGTGTTAGGAGTCACCAGGTTACTTTTCAGTGTTAGGGGTCACCAGTTTACTTATATGTGTTAGGAGTCACCAGGTTTCTTATCAATGTTAGGGGCCACCAGGTTACTTATCAGTGTTAGGGGCCTCCAGGTTATTATGAGTGCTAGGGGCAACCAGTTTACTTATCAGTGTTAGGGGAACCAGGATACTTATCCTTGTTAGGTGACACCTGGTTACTTATCAGTGTTAGGGTCAACAAGGTGATTTATCAGTGTTAGGGGCCACCAGGTTACTTATCAGTGTTAGGGGCCACCAGGTTACTTATCAGTGTTTGTGGACACCAGTTTACTTATCAGTGTTAGGGGCCACAAGGTTACTTATCATTGTTAGGGGCCTTCAGGTTAATTATCAGTGTTAGGTGCCACAAGGATACTTATCAGTGTTATGTTCCAACAGGTTACTTATAGGTGTTAGGTTCCACCAGATTACTTATCAGTGTTTGGGGCGACCAGGTTACATATCAATGTTAGGTTCCACCAAGTTACTTATCAGTGTTTGGGACCACCAGGTTACTAATCAGTGTTGTCATTGTTAGGGGTCACAAGGTTACTTATCAGTATTAGGGTTCTACAAGTTACGTATAAGTGTTAGGTTCCACCAGGGTACTTATCAATGTTAGGGGTCACCAGGTTACTTACATTTTTGGGCAAAACTGGTTACTTAATAGTGTTAGGGCCCACCAGGTTAATTATCAGGGCTAGTGGCCACCAGGTTACTTATCAGTGTTAGAGGGCCTCCAGGTTACTTATCAGTGTTAGGAGCCACAAGGATACTTAGAAGTGTTATGTGCCAACATGTTACTTATCCGTGTTAGGTGCCACCAGATTACTTATCAGTGTTTGGGGCCACCAGGTTACATATCAATGTTAGGTTCCACCAGGTTACTTATCAGTGTTAGAAGACACCAGGTTACTAATCATTGTTAGGTGCCACCAAGTTACTTATCAGTGTTAGGGGCCACCAGGTTACTTATCAGTGTTATGGGCTACCAGGTTACTTTTCAGTGTTAAGGGCCACCAGGTTACTTATCAGTTTTAGGGGCTTCCTGGTTATTTATCAGTGTTAGGGGCCACCAGGTTACTTATCAGTGTTAGGAGACACCAGGTTACTTATCAATGTTAGGGGCCACCAGGTTACTTATCAGTATTAGATGTCACCAGTTACTTATCATTGTTATGGTCCTCTAAGTTACTTATCAGTGTTAGGGAACAACAGCTTACTTATCAGTGTTACCGATCACCAGGTTACTTATCAGTGTTAGGGTCCACAAGGTTACTTATCAGTGTTAGGGACAACCAGTTTACTTATCAGTGTTAGGGGTCACTGGGTTATTTAATAGTTTTAGTGGCAACCATGTTATTTATCAGTGTTTGGGGCAAACATGTTACTTATCAGTATTATGGGCAACCGGGTTACTTAATAGGTTTAGGGGCTCCCATATTACTTATCAATGTTAGGGACCACCAGGTTACTATCAATGTTATGGGACACCAGGTCACTTATCAGTGTTAGGGGCCATCAGGTTACTTATCAGTGTTAGTGTCCTCCATATTACTTATCAGTGTTAGGGGCCACCAGGTTACTTATCTGTGTTATGTGGCTCCAAGTTACTTACCTGTTTTTGGGGCCACCTTGTTACTTATCAGTGTTAGGGGCCACCAGGTTAATAATCTGTGTTAGGGGTCACCAGTTTACTTATCAGCGTTAGGGGCCACCAGGTAACTTATCAGTGTTAGGGTCACCTGGTTACTTATCAGTGTTAGGGGTCACAAGGTTAATTGTAAGTGTTAGGGGTCACCAAGTTACTTATCAGTGTTAGGGGTCACCAGGTTACTTTTCAGTGTTAGGGGTCACCAGTTTACTTATCTGTGTTAGGGGTCACCAGGTTTCTTATCAGTGCTAGGGGCCACCAGGTTACTTATCAGTTTTAGGGTCCACCAGGTTACTTATCAGTGTTAAGGTCCTCCAGGTTATTATCAGTGCAAGTGGCAACCAGTTTACTTATCAGTGTTAGGGGCACCAGGATACTTATCAGTGTTAGGTGCCACCTGGTTACTTATCAGTGTTAGGGTCAACCAGGTTACTTATCAGTGTTAGGGGCCACCAGGTGATTTAGCAGTGTTAGAGACCACCAGGTTATTTATCAGTGTTAGGGGACTCCAGGTTACTTATCAGTGCTAGGGGCAACCAGGTTACTTAGCAGTGTTGGGTGCCACCTTGTTACTTATCAGTGTTAGGGTCCACTAGGTTACTTATCAATGTTAGTGGCCTCCGGGTTACTTATCAGTGTTATGGTCCACCAGGTTACTTATCAGTGTTAGGGTCTACCAGGTTACTTATCATTGTTAGTTGCCTCCAGGTTACTTATCACTGTTAGGGGAACCAGGTTACTTATCAGTGTTAGGGACCACCAGGTTACTTACCAGAGTTATGGGCCACAGGGTCACTTTATAGTTTTAGGGGAAACCTAGTTACTTATCTGTGTCAGTGATCACCAGGTTACTTATCATTGTTAGGGGCCAAAGTGTTACATAATAATTTTAGGTGTAACGATATTACTTATCAGTGTTAGGTTCCACCTGGTTACTTATCAGAGTTAGGTGCCAACAGGTTACTAATCAGTGTTTGGGGCCACCAGGTTACATCTCAGTTCTAGAGGCAATCAGGTTAAATAACAGTGTTAGGGGCCACCATGTTGCTTATCAGTGTTAGTTTCCACCAGGTTACTTATCAGTGTTAGGGTCCACCAGGTTAGTTATCAGTGTTATGGGCCACTGGGTTATTTATCAGTGTTATGGTCCACCAGGTTACTTATCAGTGTTAGGAGTCACCATGTTACTTATCAGTGTTAGGGGCCTCCAGGTTACATAATAGTGTTTGTGTCCACCATGTTACTTATCAGCGTTAAGGGCCACCAGGTTACTTATCAGTGTTAGGTTCCACCAGGTTACTATCAGTGTTACATTACACCAGGTTACTTATCAGTGTTAGGGGCCATCTGTTTACTTATCAGTGTTAGGGGCCTCCAGGTTACTTATCAGTGCCAGGTGCAACCAGGTTAGTTATCCATTAAATTATTCCCTTCCCAAGTTGTTTCTTTCTGTCTCAAACCTTGGTTGTTTCTTCCTATACCATTATTGAGTGTGACTCTAAAGTTTCATTACACACTTTATCAAAATGAAATAAAATAAAAAAAACTTTTTATATGGACTAATCAGTATAAACAATTTAGGAAATAAGAATAAATGTCTACAAGCCTAATGATTCTAAACAATATAAACAATTTCTAGAAAAGTCAGAGCAATTATAGGCAGTGTATGTAGGTCAGGCTACCACAGACAAGTGTTGTGGCACTTGCTTCTCATTCATCTCATATTTTTGAAAATTACACTTGTACATTACAAAGTAAGACAATGTCTGACACAATCAACAATATATCCAATCCATATGGTCTGGTGGTCTGCACTCTTTGGGGCACTCTATTTTGGGTTGGACTCCCTTTTAATCCCTTCGCTGGAAAAGGTTATGTGTAGGGATAGCTTTTACAGTTGTAAGAATCATGACTCATTGATATCTCCTTTGCCCATGGCCAAATGTAACTGCAATAGGAAGTTTAAAAAAAGTAAATTGCATTGGATTTTAAATATATAGCGATCAAAGGTAATAAATAAATATACATGTTTGTATGTTCCTTCTGTATTATAAATAATAGTATAGTTTTCTCTCTAATTATTTAGAGGATTAGATAATTGTGTGTGTGTGTGTGTGTGTGTGTGCGTGTGTGTGTGTGTGTGTGTGTGTGTGTGTGTGTGCGTGTGTGTAGCTATATATCTATTGGGTTACAAATATTGTATGTATATATATATATATATATATATATGCCTTTGTTAAAATATAAAATTAATAAATAATAGAAAAAGCCCTGTTATCTTCCAGCTCTACTTCCTTCTATACTAATTCTGACTGCCAAAATCTTGAGCACACTAACATGAGCACAGCTGGTGACTAAAAAAAGCTCCCAGACAGACCAAACTAGTACCTCATATTAGTTCTTCATAAATATGACAATGCACAATTTAAAGGGGGCAATGAACAGAACCTACCAATAGGATGTGCCACTTGATTGCTATACAATCCTTCCACTTATAAATGAATATCTACCACACAATCAAAATGACACAAAATTAAACCACATGGGTCATAGTACAGTCCAGAATAATGATAAAGTTCAATTAAAGGTTCATGTATTGTGAGGTTTCTTATTAATAAGTGCTTGCATGCAGTAAATTAGTACATACCTTTCTAAAAATCTTTGGTCTGCTCCCCATGATGCATTTCCTTTCATCCACGGTTCTTTGATGGCTTTGTGCCAACTGGTTTTCCATGCCTCTCTTACACTGTTCTGGTGTAACTTGATGCCCCCAAACCACCTAGTACCTCAGTGTGATGTCCTGGATGATCCCTCATAATGTGAAATATCTTGTAAGAGTCCAGCCACTCCTTTACTGCATCTGCATGATGCACTGACAGCCTGTTGTCCAAAACTCTGGAGACAAGTACATCCACTTATATTGTCACATCAAACAATGAGTATTTATAACTGGTTCATCCTTTTAAAAATATATTTGAATACAATATTCATCACTATCATGTTAAATATATAATAGTTTCCAAATTAGTTGCCACTATACCATTGGAAATCCTTTCCTGCATGTGCTCTTAATTCACATATAAATGTTTGAATAAAGTATTAATTATCTAAACATTAACTTTACCTGCATGTCTAAGGCAGGATAAAACCTCCAGTTCATGCCAAAATTATTTGATGCTTCATTTGTGTGTGTTCCTGGAAGGTTTTGGATAATACAGAGATCAATATTTTGTTTACTTGACAAAAGCTCCAACAGATCAGCCCAATAAGAGTCATTGGCATTAAGTTGGTATATAACCTCATTACCCAGCCTGGGTATAGGAGGGGCATGAGGTCCAGGTTTCCCTTGATTCCAGACAGGTACAAGTTTTGTTTCTTGCTAGGATGGTAAATACTATTGTAGTAGGAGAAGCCCACAATTTTTTGACTACTGCCTCTCCTGTAGGCATTGTAACTGCATGTGGTTTCATTAAAGAGGACTTGGTTCTTCTACTTATCTTTACTGACGACTAACTCATCTTCCACTAACTTATCTCCCACCAACAATTGCATTGTGTCCTACTTTCACACTGCCTGTTAGCTTCAGCGCATAGACTGGTATACCTCTGCGTAGTATTGACTGGAGTACTGCGTTGCAGAGCAAAAATAGACAAAATGATCACAATACTAAACATAAAAAAACCACTCTCTCTTCAACCAAAGGGTCGGTTAGCCTCGGTAGCCGACCCTTTACCTTAACTGGTGGAGGAAAAATTTTTTTAAAAAATGTAGTACCTAATTAAAGTGGTCTTAATGTAAACTATCTGTAACCATAATTTTATTTATTCCACATATAAGAAACCTCACATTCCATGCACACTTAATTCAACTTTACCATTATCCTGGACCTATCCATGTGGTTGAAATTTGTGTCAATTTGTGTCCCCCTTCTTTTTTCTTTTTTTTTAGATTTCATCCTCCTTTTTTATTTCATTTTGTTCTTTCAAATCAATATATATCATCACTATCTCATCCCATTATTGTAATACTTCTAGCAGACATACCTGGTGTTGCCTGGGATATACAGTAATGACATGCCCACAAGGAAAAGTGTGGCCTATGCCACTCATATCCCATTCCCCATATGTATAACAGATACTTTTTTGTATAAAATAATAAATATACAATATTGACACAAATTAAAAATTCTTGATCAATATTTTTATGCTTGTATTTCTACCTGTGTCTGTTCATCTGTCTGCTTGTGTGTTCATGTGCTCCTCCATATATTCTGCTGGGCAATGAATATTTCCAAATTTTAGCAAGGAATTCTAAACAAATATTTTTTCAGATCATCCACTGCAAGCAACTATTGTGGAACCAGTACTCTCCCTACTTTATAGTGATTGCTAAAGTTTTCTTCCCTTGCAAATCCTATGTTTTAAGACCTTGCTCCATCAGTTGTTTCTTCATCTGCATAAGAAATGATGGTGGTCTGGTCAATAGTGGTGATAGAACTGTTACAGCTGTGGAATTTCTTGCCTGTTTTTGTATTTTCTGGGATTCACTTTTTTATTTTTTTTATTTATTTAATTTTTTTGAGGAGGGGAGGAGTGAGCATTTGCCCAGATTGACCCAACCCCCACCCACTCACCCTACTAACCTTACTAACCCCCCCCCCCCCCCCCCCCCAGGAGCATTTTGTTACTTTGCCTGTCTGATTAGTAGTGGTGGTATGAAGGTATGAATTGTTGCAGCTGAAGATTTTTTGCCTGCTTTTGGGCTTTCTGGAATTCACTTGTCTATTTTTTTTTTTTTTTTTTTTTTGGAGAAAGGTGGGGAGGAGCACTTGCTGAATTCCTCCCCTAGATCCACCACTAATAATGGAGTATTAGGTACTAGTTCAGAATATATATAGTAAATATTGATCTAGCATATATATATATTTCAGTCCAGCATTTAAACTAAATCATTCAGCAGAAAAGTAGCAAACTTTTACCCCTTTTTCATTGAATACATATATTTTTGATTTTATTAGACCAAATAAAATTAAATAGAATTGACCTGATCATATCAATTCGATTGTGGTAGTAATTGAATGTGAGTGATTATCAACAGTATTCTCTTGCATAGTATATTAAATCCCTATATAATATAACAAGCAATTTAGACAATTTTGCAATTATATCAACAAATATGCCCATAGGGCAGCTTTTTCCCTAGTTGTCTATAATACAGCAAGAGCATGTAAACATATATCATATTTCATCCTTTGATCCAAGTGTTATTCAGAAGTTCATTTTTTTTAGGCATTTTTTTCACTTTACATACCAATGGGAAGAGGTGTAACCAGGAAGGATTCTGCCCATGTCACTCCCAAAGTCAAGTAGTGTATGCTACCATTTTTTAAATCTGTTACTTCAAGGATTTGTCTGGTCAAAGTGCCATTTTTTTGCCTTTATTTGGCCTTTTTTGGTGCTGAAAAAGGAAGTGGGTGTGGTCACATGCATGTACATAAACATTTCCCAGATAATATAGATTCCAAATATATATATGGGTTCATGGGTCTAACTCCCTGGGATCAAGTGTTCTGGCAGAAATACCATTTTTGTCATTTTTAGCCTTACACAGAAAAAGGAAGAGGTGTGGCCAGGTGGGAACCAACCTATTTTACTCCCAGAGTGAAGTTGTATATGAATACCTAGTTTTAGATGTGTAGTTCCAAGGGTTTTTCTAGCCAAATACAATATTTGGCTATTTCTCATTACCATGGTAACCTTTTTCCAAAATTTTTAGCCCATGTTTTAAGTTAGGTCAGAACCTATCATCATGCCAAGTTTCAGATAAATCCACCCACCTGTTTGGCCAAAATGATGGTACAGACAGACAGACAGACAGACAGACAGACAGACAGACAGACAGACAGACAGACAGACGGACGGACGGGCGGGCAGACGGACAGACAGACAGACAGACAGACAGACGGACAGACAGACAGACAGACAGACAGACAGACAGACAAGAATATACATACACAAAGACAAACAGACACACAAATCATGAATTATAATACGATACCAAGGCTGTAGATAAGGAGATACTATAGCACCTGCAAAATTTTGGGATAAAAATATAAATAATTATAATAGTCATATTAGATTAATAAATAAATCAATAAGAATATTAAAATTGTTCTTTAAAAATCAAATTAGTTCAATTAGTTGTTCACAGTACAGGTGATAAGAAACATATGTGTACATGCATGGGGTCACTTGTGCTGGTTTATTAAAATCTTATAGTAATAGAACAAGTGGTGTGCGTGCGTGCATGCATGCGTGTGATAACCTACCAAATGGCATGAAAATAACTGTAGCAACACTGCAGAATATCAGGTCAGGTAGTCTCTTCCCCTACTTTTTGGAAGAAAATTGAAATGAAATAGCAAAAAATTGGTGTGTGAAATTCAAAAAAAACAATACCAAGAATTTCTATAGTATTAATGCTATTTGAAATGGGTACATCAATTCTTACACTCATGGAATAAAACTATTTATGAAGGGAAACCATTTTTTATAACAGTTTGCAGTAAGGGGGACAACATTTTAGTGTGGGAACAAGATTTTAAATGACAGTACTGATTTTCTACTGTAGAATTGTACTCAACATGGTGAATAACAACCATTGGTAAGGCCACCCAAGTTCAGGCTCTCTATAGTCTATCATCTAGGCAACTCTGAAGTTTCCAAAATAGCCAGTTAGTAAATTCATACATTTTCTGTAACTTACCAGCTGTAGAAGACAGATTCTACTTCTCACAAGAGTGGTTAGTTGCAACATAAAATTGTATAAAAATGATTGAGTGTACACTCATAACAAAATGGTATTGACCATCTAGTACCAAAGCTTGCACTATGTGCAAGCTAGGATTACATTATCAACTACTTACCTTGAAAGAAATCTAAGCGTCAATAATAGCTATAAATAAACACTAAAATGATGATGATGATTATGGTGATGATGATAACGATAATAGTAATAATAAGAAGAAAAGAATTAAATCAATTGATAAATTAAGAAAGAGGTAAGATGAAGTATTACATGTCACATGATATGAGACAGAAATTAATAATCTTACCTCTCTGAGTGTTAGTTTAATTAATTCATAACTTCTGATGAGAACAAATTACTACTATCAACAATATCCAAATCTACTTGCCATCCCATTTGTATAGCAAAATTTGCTAATCACTTAGACTCATAGGATCTACAGATGAGGACCATATGCTGTTACTCTAAAACTTCCCCTTTCATCTCACACCAAGGTATGGTCTTGTTGGCCACAATAAGTAGAGAAAGTTCATTCTCCAATGAACTCTCCAAGTGATGCAGTTGTTACCTTGCCTATATTACCACACTGCCATTACCAAGAGACAACTCTGCAACTGCAGAGGAAAAAAAAATCACTAATGAGTAGTTCCAGGGAGCAGTCTGAACAGTTCACTGATGCAGCTGTAGTTGGCCACTGCATCAAGGTTACTTCCATTCTGTGACATAGTGCCATTTATTGGCACTGTCATGATCAGTTGTGCACACAGGCTGGCTGTTGCAGGATGGAAAGGTGGTCAACATATGACACTTAGTGAAACACAACACAGGTTTCATGTTCCATATGTGGGATGGGTAATGTTATAGTTACAGATCGTTTGCATTAAGACCACTTTAATTAGGTACTACATTCCTAACTTGATATTTTAAACTATTTTTGGATTGGTAATGTGATAGTCACCGAAACACCAACATTAGCAGAACTTTAATTGGGTTGACATTCCTAAAGTTGACATTGTAACTAATTCTCTTCTCTATAAAAAGCAATGCAGTTTCCAATTAAAAGCACACCAGTTTATAAATATCTTCTGGAGCCAACTCAAGATACACACATGCAAATACAATTAATAAACACAGGTTAATAGTCACTTATTTACTGCACATGTATTAAATTTGGTGTGATAATATTGGTGGTATCTTCAGCAGCAAATTTTTTTAGGCCTATGGGAGAGAGCCTTTGGGAAAAACAGAGGGGTGGGTGGTGGTAGGTGAAGGGATGATGGTTCATTGAGAACCACCACCAGGCCAGGAGTAGTAGCCCCAGCAATGCAGAAATTGTGATCATGATGATCAAAATTCCATATATTTTTTTATTTGGAAAGAAGGAAAGGATAAGGAGGGGAAAAAAAAGAAAAGATCAATTAGGGGATTGAAATGCTGACTTTTATCTTGAAAATAACTAGCTCTAATCATTATACCATTCCTTTTCAGGCTCTTTTGTTATGGAAGATTGAGTTCAGTTTGCCCTATCAGAAGTGCTATTTTTAGCATTTTTTTCAATTACTTAACTAACCACCCAAAGACCTTGTGTGCAAAGACTTATCAAAACTTTTCAGCTGTTTTGAAATTTTGATGCTAACTTAAAAAATGGTTTACTGTTTTTTCTGTTTTTTTTTACAGGCCTAGTTGCTACTCGTGCTTAGTAGCAGTTTTTCCCCATTTTTTTTCTCCATGGTTTTTCATTTCATTTTCTTTCTTCCTGTGACTAACCCATTCTTTTTGTAATACATATATCTCCTATCTCCTATCTCCTATATATATATATATATATATATATATATATATATATAAAGGAAATGTCTGTCTGTCTGTCTGTCTGCCTGCCTGTCTGCCTGCCTGTCTGCCTGCCTGTCTGCCTGTCTGCCTGCCTGTCTGCCTGCCTGCCTGCCTGCCTGTCTGCCTGCCTGCCTGCCTGCCTGCCTGCCTGCCTGTCTGTCTGTCTGTCTGTCTGTCTGTCTGTCTGTCTGTCTGTCTGTCTGTACTACTATTATGGCCAAACCTGTGAGTTGATTTCTCTGAAACTTGGCATAATGATAGATTTTGACCAAACTTAAAACATGGGCTAAAAATTTCGGAAAAAGGATGCCTTGGTAATGAGAAATAGCCAAATATCGTTTTTAGCCAGAAAAACCCTAAAAGCTACAGATTTAAAACTTGGAAATGCTTATACAACTTCACTCTGGGAGTAGCATAGGCTGGGTCCCACTTGGCCACATCTTTTCCTTTCCATGTGAGATGCTAGAAATGCCAAAAATAGTATTTCAGCAAAAACACTTGTTCTTTGGGAGATAGACCCATGAACACACATGCACATGCACACGCACACGCACACACACACACTTAGAACTTAGAAATTAGAAGCTGCCCATGGTACGAAGTACCATGATGGCAGTGTTCTGGATGAATCCAGGACCAATGGCAACAGACTTAGCTTATGATGGCATCACACAGAAATGTTGGTGTCTGGTCATATCTCCCTGTCTTCAAAATTTCCTTCCACAGGCACAACTTAGTGATCTTAATTCAGATTGTTGTTAGCTGAGCAGGTATTCCATCGCCTGGATGTTGAAATTTTCTCTACACCATCTAAACACAGATGAAATCACCCCTTCCTGTCCTGGCACAACTCATACCATCTATCATTCACACCAATTGCCTGCAAATCCACTTTCAGAACATCCGTCCACCTCTTCTTTGCCCCATGGCATGGTCTCTTCATGTTAAGCTCCCCAAACAACAATCTATTTGGAAGCTTTTCTTCATCCATGTGACCCACATGACCCAGCCATCTTAAACGCTGCTCCAGAATGATATCAGAGATGGAGTGCTGAAAGCCAAACCTATGTGATAGGCTTTGAGATGTTAATCTTTCATTCCACTGTTAGTACCTCGTCACACCCAGGATTGTCCAAATACAACGGTTATGAAAAGAATTCAAACGTCTTGTATGCACAGCCTTCATTGTCCAAGTTTCAGCTCCATACAGTAATACAGCTAGAACAACTGCCCTATACACTGCTCTCTTTGTAGCCAATGAGAGGTCTTTGTTCTTAAATACTGGCACCCTCAAACATCCAAATGCTCTAGCTGCTCTAGCGATTCTTCTAGTCACCTCACTAGTGATCTCCCCATCTCTTGAGATGTTAGCACCAAAGTATGTGAAGTCCAGGACTACATCCACAGAGCCACCCTCCACCTGCACTGGTCTGACATCACCTCATTCAATCCCTCACCAACAACCATCCCTTTTGTCTTCTCAGTACTCACAGTCAGCCCCCATTCACTTGCCACTTTCACAAACTCTGCTGCTACTGACTCAAGACTATCCCGAGAGGTTGCATACGATGCCACATCATCAGCAAACTGGGATTCAGACACTCTCATCTCTTTCAATCCAGACTTAGCTGTGCGGTCCCCAACCAACTTCCTACCATGCTTATATAACACACTCACTCCTGCACCACTACTCCTATTGCACCAATCAGCCACCATAGCACTAAAGTAGATATTAAATAATGTGGGTGCCAGGGTACATCCCTGCTGTAAGCCATTCCGGACATCAAACCTTTCAGTTACAGTTGAACCCACTCTAACCCCAGCATGCATCCCCTCGTGGAAAGACTTCACAACATTCAACATTTTTTCTGGCACACCATACTTCTCTAGGACCTTCCATAGGGCTTGCCTGGGCACTGAATCATAAGCCTTCCCAATTCTACAAACAACACTTACAATGATTCGCCATGTTCCCTCGCTTTCTCCACAAGCTGCCTAGCAACAAAAATCATGTCTGCACAACCACGTCCACTCCTGAACCCACTCTGTGACTCTGGCAGAATTTTTTCAGCAATCACTTGCAATCTTCCCTGTACAATTCAGCCTAGTACCTTCCCTACCACATTCAACAAACTTGTTCCACGCCAATGGTCACACAGCTTCAGGCCACCTTTTTCTGGGATTGGAACAACCACTGCGTCCTGCCAGTCTCTCACCACTTTACCTTCTTCCCACACCTTCTGTATCACCTCCAGCATTCTATCCCACAGATCTACACACACACACGCACACAGGCACGCACGCACACAGGCACGCACGCACGCACGCACGCACGCACGCACGCACGCACGCACGCACGCACGCACGCATGCATGCACGCACGCACGCACGCACGCACGCACGCACGCATGCACGCACGCACGCACGCACGCACGCACGCACGCACGCACACACACACACACACACACACACACACACACACACACACACACACACACACACACACACTTACACTTGTAATCAATATAATTTGGGGAATGTTTTAAGTCCATGTGTATGACCAAACCCATTTCTATTTTATGTCAGGCCAAAAATGGTACTTTGACCAGACAAACCCTTGGAACAATAAAGTTACTACATGCTTTGTATACACAACTTGAATTTGGGAATAACATGGGTGGGATCCCTCCTGGTTACACCTCTTCCCATTGGTAATGCAAAAAAATTGCCACAAAAAAAAACAACTTCTGAATAACGCTTAGACTAAAGGAGTTAGATCTACGAATGCACTTCAATATATATTTTGGTTCATAAGTATGTGTGTCTAGGCATCAATGCTTAACACTTGGATTAAAAAGGTCAAAATTTGGCATGTACTCTTCAACAAACCGGGTGAGTGCAATTAAACGCATGTGGGGATGGTAATGGGTGTGGTTTTGTCATAGCCACGCCTATAGGAAGTTATTTTTGCTGAAAAAGTTAATCAATGACCAATCAGGCAAAAATTTGGTGTGTGGTCTCCAAGTATCAGTGAAAGCATCATTAAGTAGATATGGGTGTGGTCTGGCCTGAGCCACTCCCATTAGAAGTTGTTTTGGCTAGTAAAAGCTAATCAAATGACCAACCAGACTGAAATTTGGAATGAGACTTCCAAGCAACTGGTTGAGCACTACTAATCTAATCACGTGTGTGTGTCAATGGCTATAGTTTTGGCTGCCAAAAGCTAATTAAAGGGCCAATCAGGCCGAAATTTGAGTGGCTTCTGTAACATTTCATGTTGACATTAGCCAGGCAACACCGGGTATATGCTGCTAGTAATATAATATATGCTAGAATCCAAAAATAAATAAATAAAAATATTAAAACAATTTTTAAAAGAAGAGGAAGAAGAAGAAGTCATGTCTGTCACATGATATGAGTACAGAAATTAATAGTCTAGCCTTTCTGGAGAGACTTAGTTTACTTAACCGAAAATTCCTGATGAGAACAAATCACTACTATCAATTATGTCCTAAACTACCCACACCATTTAATATGCATAGCAAATTTATCAATCACTTTGGCTCATAGGATCTGCACATGAGAACCATATGCTGTTATTCTAACACTTCACCTTTCAGCTTACATAAAGTTAGAGTCTGTTGGATAAAAATGAGTAGGGAATGTTCATTCTCTAATGAACTCTCCAAGTAATTCTATTGTTAACTTGCCAAGTATTACCACACTGCCATTACGAAGAGACAACACTGCAACCACAGAAAAATATATAGTTTTAAATACATTTTTAAAAAAATTAGTTACAAGGAGCAATGTGAGCAGTTCACTGATGCAGCTGTAGTTGGCCACTGTGTGATGGTTAATTCCATTCTGTGACATAGCGCCATTTGTTGGCACTGTCATGATCAGTTGTGTACACAGGCTGGCTGTTGCAGGATGGAAAGGTGGTCAACATATGACACTTAGTGAAACACAACACAGGTTTTATGTTTCATATGTGAGATAAGTAATATTATAGTTACAAATAGTTTACATTAAGACCACTTTAATGAAATATAAGCTACATTCCTTAACTTTATATTTTAACTATTTTTGGATAAGAAATGTGATAGTCACAGAAATATCAATATTAGGAAAACTTCAATTAAGTCGATATTCCTAAAGTTAACAATGTAACCAACCCTCTTCTCTGCAAAAAATATCAATATTTCCAATAAAAAGCATACCAGTTTATAAACATTTTGCAGAACAGGCCTTGTCAGTACTTCTTTATTTTATTTATTGTTAACAAGAACTACTTTCATTTGTACAATAACTGTATATTGGTATCATGAAAGCAGATGAATTAGGTGTGCAAAAAAATAATCTATGGGAATTGGTGTGTGCATGCGTGCATGTGTGCGTGTGTGTATGTGTGTGCATGCATGCATGTATGTGTGTGTGCATGTGTGTGCTATAATAATCAAGGGAGGAGACAGCACATTAAAAGTGGAGGGACTGAGTTTATGTTATTTTTGGGATTGATATTTATCAAAGCATAAAAAGGTGGATAATCGATTTAAGTTGGAATAAGTGTGCTTAGTATAATAAATTTTAATAAAAAAAAGGAGAAGTTACAGGCTATAACTGTTTAAAAAAACCCTCCACTCTCATCAATTATGAAAGTTTTTACCATACAAACTAAATCAAAGGTAAAAAAATTGTCTGTAAAATCTTAGTGAATATATAGAAGCACTCAATAATTAAGTTTCATCTCTGTCATTGAAGAGTGCATAGAAGTTAGGACATTTTTTGAAAACCAAGAAGGTATTGTTGCCTTCAATGAGAAAAATTTCAAAAAATAGTTACCATGGTAATGATAAATAGCCATATATATAGTATTTTCGCCAGAAAAACCCTTGGAGCTACATATCTAAAACTTGGTATGTATATAAAACTTGACTATGGGAGTTGCATAGGCTGGGTTTCACCTGGCCACACCTCTTCCTTTTGCTTGTGTAAGGCTAAAAATGCCAAAAATGGTATTTCAGTAAAAACACTTGAACCTAGGGAGTTAGAACCATAAACCCATATATATTAGGAATCACTATAATCTGGGGAATGTTTGAAGTACATGTATGTGACCACACTCACTTCAGTTTTCATATCAGGCCCCCAAAAATGGCCAAAAATAGTACAGTAAAACCCATGGAGCAACAGACTTAAAGAATGGTATACATACACTACCTGACTTTGCAAGTAACATGGGCAGGATCACTTCTGGCCACACCTCTTCTAATTTATGTGTAAAGCAAAAAAGTGCCAAAAATGAACTTTTACAGTAGGTGTAGGTCGCCCATGAAACTGTGCTGTGATCACATTTCTTACATCACTGCCCCCAGAAGCTCAAGTTCATGGACGTCACATATGATAATAAACTCAGGCAATAAAGTTCTTGAGATTCTAAAACAGACCTCACAAATAATGATATATTGATATATTAGCAATAATGTTGCATGAGTGTAAATGGACTTTCAAAAAAAAATTATTTTTAATAATTAATAACTATAAGTGATATTAAAAAATAGTGACAAAATATCATTAATCAGTCTAATTCCTTCTCTTCCAGTCTGTTTTTATTGCTCCTCTAATTGATATTCTTTAACAGCAATAACAAAATTGACTTTCCTACAATTGGAAAATTTTCAGAGAAAGTTGAGGAGTAACAGGTACAGTATTTTATTGCCATAAAATACCCCAACCACCTTGACTATAACAAAGCATTTTAATGTTGACTTAAAGCACTAATAAGTAAAGGTAGGGGAGGTTGCTGGTTTTTTTTTTAATGATAGTGTTTTTGTTTTTTGTTTTTGTTTTTTGTTTCTGCCTTGTGTGTGCATACATTAGTGTCTGTCAGTCTGTCTCTCCACTCTCACTGTGATTGCGAAAACCACTGGGTCCATTGGGATAAACTTTGGCATGAGCACTGGAGAATAGTCTCTTGTAGCCAGACCCTTTACCTAATTGCTGCACTATATAAAGGTCTGGCAAATTGCTGTAGATGGTTTGGTTCTGACAATCCCAAAATATTGGGGCAAAAGAATGCAATTAGCATGTTCACATCAGGTGCAGCAAGTAGTTGGTTAGTCATGCCTATAGTAATAACTGAGGCAGGATTGATGTGAACATGCTTAATTAGGGCTACCATATTTACAGATTCAAAAAAAAAAAAGAAAAAAAAAAGAGGACACTTTGAGAGGGGGGTACCATATTTTACTAGTGAACATTTTGTGTGTGAAGGAGCACCATTAATAAAATGTAATGGGGGAAAAAAGAAATGGCATTGCTAATCTCAGGCTCCTTCATTTTTATTCACCACAACAGAGAACTGGGCTCAATCTTAACCCTCTACCTGACTACAGTAAAAGTATAAAATATTCATATCATCAATTTAATGCAAGAAAATCAATAATTTGGAATTGAAGAGATCCAAAATTCACTTACTGGTTAAATATTTTTGGTCAACATGGCAGATGTGCTGTCCTGAGATGTTTCACTGTATGAAATGATAAAGTCACTCTACTGCACTTGCATTGGTACCTATTTCACAAAAATACTCAGTCCAAACACTGGGATTCTCATTTCTTTCCTGCTCTCCCAAAACATGAAACGGTTTGGTCTTCAATTTTGGAGTGGTTTGCACTTATGTTTGGGCCATGTGAACTTAAAAATAGAATCATCAAATCAAGAAATCAGCCTTCAAAGGATTTATGATAGCCCGTTGCACACAGTCAGGATAATTATCAGAATAGAAATATATATATAAAAAAAAAAAATTTTTAAAAGATATCCACCACAATCCCCCACCACCTACCATAAGTAGTGGGTGGGGCATGGGGACAGAGAAAAAGTATGCTAACTTCAGTTTCTGCTTTTCCAGACCACCTCACTGCGCAGAGTGTTGCTAAGCTGGACCATTTGGTATTAAAAAAAAGCTGCTTTTTCAACGACAAATATTTTTCAACAAAAAGAGGACCAAAATCCTGGACATTTTCAAACATTTAAAAAATCCTCCCGGACTGATATATAATGACCAAAAAGGAGGACATGCCCAGGTAAAGCCGGACTATATGTTAAGCCTGACTATATGTTAAGCCTAGCTTAATGGCATTCTTACGCCCCAGTATTCTGGATGGTCAGAACAAAACCGACTATGGTAGTTAGCCAAACCCTTATACCAGCGCAGGGATTAGGTAAAGGGTCTAGCTATGGAGACAATTTAGGGAGTACATAAGGTATTTTGAACTGCTTTAATTTTGTTTATCCATTCATCTTTTTTATTTGTGCACAATCACTGGGATTTAGAGAACCTCAGAGCAGATAGGGAATGAATTAGGCATAAGAAAGGGTTGGTCGATTTCACAGAAGTAAATTTTCATAGAAGTAAATTTTCGATAACACCATTTTGCATATCTACTTATCTTACAAGCTGTGTAGGGAAAGTATTTCCCCCTCTATTTCATATTTCCATCTATCCAACTGTGCACTCTCAAAAATTTCACAATTACTTAATAGAAGTACAATAACAGTAATTTTAATTGTATCACACCTTCCTAACCAGGTATTGTGTGAGTGATAAACGGATCTTACAAACTATACATGTACAAACACTGCCATTCTAAATACCATAAATGAAGTTAACAAAACTGTGAAATACATGAACCCTGTACAATAGCAAAAGAATGAATATATGGCAGGGCTTGTGGGATTCCATCCTTGGATGTCTTCTAATCTATTTATACTCATTCCTTTCACCTTGTGAATAGCTACTGAAAGACAATTTGCCACACAGTCTTTTAAGTGAAGACACTTGTGCAAGAAAATGAAGGAAGGAAGGAAAGCAAAGAAACATGGAGTGTATATAAAGCAGCCTCTCTGGCTTCTGGGACTGGTGTTCATATTATCGCCAAAATGTAGGGAAAAAAAAGAAAAGAAAAATGCTGGTATAGGATATGTCAAAAATATTTCACAACTTCGTTTCTCTCTCTCTTCTCTCTCTACACAGTGGAACCTTCCTTAATGGACTCTCTGAAATAGGGACAACCTCTTTGCAATGGACAAGCAGGGAGGCATCATCGATTCTGTACAATAGATCAGTACCTCTGAAAGCGGACCTTCCTAATTCTGAACAACAAACAAAAGCTGGGGCAGCTTCCACTAAATCCATTGAAAGTGGACCTCTCAGAAGGGACAAAGGCCACACCCCTAGACTTTTTATTAAACCTTGCCCCCAGCCATTTTGTGAAATAAAATGAACAAAAGTCAAGAATAAATACATACGATGGCTGAAATTTGTCATGTGATCTCCAAGTGACCTGGATATTATATCAAAGAATATCCTATTGAAAGATTCCTTATAATTGTTCTGTATTGTTTCCAATATAAAGATAACAATATTTTTTATTCATATAGTGAAACAAACAAAATGGTACCCATCATATCATTTAATTTATCAACAAGTGAAACTGTTCTATATTTTAACTTATGTACAGGCGAGAAACTATACAAATCAAAAAATCAAACTCCCACACAGTAAACAGGCTTTCCATAAGCTTTCTTGTGTACATGATGACTGAACCAACTCAAATAAATAACATGATTAATAGGAATTTCATCTACTGAAAGTGAAATCTTTGAAGAAAAAAACCCCTGTATTTTTGCAGGGCAAATTTCTTCAACTAGTTCTACAAGAATAATACTTAAATTTCTTGATCAACTTGTGGAATTTCCTAACACCTTTCCAAGTTTAATAGAAGCATATCTTTTATAAGTTGAATTAATTTCATGATTACTGGAATATGGATGCAAAGCAGTAAGAAGATGAACCAGTGCATCCATTTCAAAAGAATCAAAAGCAGATATTGTAAAACAGTGAGGAAGCTTAAAATCAATGGGGTCATTAGCAGAAATTAATCACCTCATAAAGTACCAACATTATTTCTTTGACTATTCATCAAATCATGAAATTCCTTCATAAATTCAACAGACAGTGATATTTTCATAATTTCAGTGTCTGATAAAAAGCATTTCATCATTTGAACTTCTATCAATTTATTATTATTTGGTAGCTGTCCAAGGATACCATTAAACCTCTCAAATGCAAATGCCAGAAGTTGTTCAGTGGTCAATAATAGAGTATACATTCACAAAGGTGACTCCTCATATGCATATTTGGAGTAACTCTTTCTTTTTCAAATAATTTTTCAGTTCTTCAACACTAAAACCATGATGCTAGGACTTCCTGGTGCTGAGATATAATAAAACTATATAATGAGGTGACCTGACTCTTAATTTTAAAATTAAAGAGTCATAAATTATTCTTTAAATTTAATCCCTGAAGATAACGAAATAGAGAGAGGAAAAAAAAAAAAAAAAAAAAAAAATTTTTTTTTTTTTTTTATTTAGCACAAAACCAACCACATATACATGCACAATTGCTTCTACATTTTAGATCTGTTACTGTATTGTTCCACTATGTATTAATTTACAGCTGAATCATTTCTCTTTGTTTTTAAAGATTTGCCAACAGTCTCAGATATCTGGATATTTCCTGAAACTGCTTTATGTCACAGTCTCATGTCAACCCCAGTTTGAGATTTCCATCACAACCAATGCACATGCATTACAGGTGGTTCATTTCAGTGGAGCAGTTGTTGCAGTCTAAGTTTGTCCTACTTATACTTGCTCTGTGTAGATAGATATTATAAGTTAGATTTGGCATTACAGTTGGTACTTTTTTGTGTGTAGATATTGGTCCAATATTCTGCAATAATGACAAATTAATCCAAGAATTCCTAGTCTGCAAGTAATCCAGGCAATCTTTTCAATTTTGGGGTCAACCTCTAACAAATTACAAAAAAACTAAATTATTACAGTTCATTTCTGCAAAGTCCCCTGAATGAGCACAAAAATTCCAGAAAAATCAATGTGGTGGGAAGATGCTAAATAGCAAATCCAATATAGCCACAGCTTTTTCCAAGATATTTGTGATAAATTTCTATGCTTACAAAGTACCTGTCATTAAAAGTTATGATATGTTTAGATCAGTTTTATCCAATATAACATAATTCAAATGTGGTTGCAAAAAATTTTCAGGACTACTTAATTACATATTTCACAATCTAATAATATGTAGCTTTTAATCTCTGTGTGTGTGTGTATGTGTGTTCGCTATATATTCCTTCATTTTTGAAGCTACAGAGCCAAGAGGGATATCAAAAGAATGGAAATCAAGCACTACCCACTCATATGATTTTAAATATGTCTATATTGCCACAGATAATTAATAAGAAACATAGTAACATTATATATTTATTAGCTATTAGTGTTGCTATCAGTATACTTATATTTGTATTGTTTGACACTTATCCAATCATCAAATCTCATATTTTTCAAGGGAAGCCAGTTTGGGTATAAAACTGAGTTTGGCTTGGGTGAAGGAAGACCTAGGTATTGGGTGGAATTGTAGACTACTAAATTGACTGGTTAAGTGGAAGACAGGGGTAATGTCACTACAACACTGCACATCCATATCTTTAGCATTAGTACACCAGTCTAAGGTATTTGCTTGGAACAGGATATTCTGCAGATAAAAAAGTAACAATATAATAGATACCTTAAATTTCAAATGTTTAATCCACTTTAGGACACCTGATCATATGTACTGTTCATTTAGAAAGAATTTGTTTGATAAGTCACAAAATACTTTATGCCATTAATATTATTCAATTATAAAAGGATTATCATGTGAAACATATCTTGCATCAGTTTATCGGCCAAAAGACACTTGTTTTACATGCAGGGAGTACAGTTTGACTGCTTCATGATTCCCTACATAAACAACCAACATTTATGTTAATATAAAATGTTTATGACATTGTTAAGTTTCTTTTGCATATAGATGCAGTCCTGAGGCACCAGGCAAGCAGGAATCAATCACAACTTCTTGCTTAAAGTGTCATGCTGCCATGCATTATCTCCAACCCACTATGAAAAGGAAATGCCTGTCTAAAATCTGGTCCCCCACACCCACCCCATGGGTTTGATATAACCCAAAAATATAGCCCAATGTTATGGAAATCATAGTACACAGCAATATGAGACCTTTTCTTGTGTGCACATGCCCACAACAGTTACTTCTTGTGAGGAATCTGTGCCCTCCCATCTGAAAGTCACATTATTATTAGGAGTGGCATGTCTAGAGATACCTAAAAAATGTTTTTGTTGGTGAGACTAAGCTATAGTTTGCTATAAATAGTTGAAACAATATCACAGGAAATTAGACGTCACTTCCAGGAGGAAGGCACCAATTTTGCACAAGGCAAAAGTGGCCCAACAGAAGTGGCTCACCAGATTATAGCTATCTTAAGATAGGCCACACCAAATTTTTAAAAAAGAAGTATCTATCTATATCTATATATATATATATATATATATATAT
>OZ017790.1:12311667-12487421 GCA_963969325.1 Lycopodina hypogea | reverse complement strand
GCACTTCGGGCAAAGGCGCCACCTTCGAGGCCCGCTCGCCGGCCTGCTCGGTGCGAATCTGATCGCCAACTTCCTCGCCGTCCAGAAAAACCGCGCCGTCCTTGAACGACAACCCGAGCCCCCGGGCCAGCGCCGCCAATTCCGCCGCGTCATCCAGCGCGACCCCGCCGCGCTTGGCCAGTAAGCCGAGCACCCGATACAGCGCGCCGCTTTCCAGATAATGCCAGCCGAGTCGGCGCGCCAGCGCCTGGGCGACGGTGCCCTTACCGGAGCCGCTGGGGCCGTCGATGGCGATGACCGGCACGCCGGGAAGCGTTTCAGGGGCCATGAATATCCAGCCCGGCGTCCTTCGCCACTTGGGGAAATTCGGGAAACGAAGTGGCGATGTTTTCACAATCCAGCACTTCCACCGACCCTTTGGCAGCGCCTCCCGCCATGGCAAAGGCCATGGCGATGCGGTGGTCGCCGTGGCTTTCCACCCGCCCGCCGCTGATCCTGCCGGGGCCACCGCCGGTGATGGTCAAGCCGTCGGCGTGGGTTTCAACGGCCACGCCGAGGGCCTGAAGGCCCGCCGCCACGGCGTGAATCCGGTCGCTTTCCTTGACCCGTAATTCCCCGGCGCCGCGGATTTCCGTCACCCCCCGCGCGCAGGCCGCGGCCACCGCGATGACCGGAATCTCGTCAATGGCCGAGGCCACCTCACCGCCGTCGATGCGGCAGCCGCGAAGATCGGCGGCGCGTACCCGAATGTCAGCCACCGGCTCGCCGCCCATGCGGGCGGGGGCGCACAGTTCGATGTCGGCCCCCATTTTTCGGAGAATCCCCAGCACACCGTTGCGGCTCGGGTTGACGCCGACCTGGGACAACAGGATGTCGCTGCCGTCCACGATGGACGCCCCCACCAGAAAAAACGCCGCGGAAGATAAATCCCCCGGCACCCGGATGTCGCAGCCGCGCAACTCCCCGCCGCCGCGCACGCCGATGGTTCCCCGCTCCACGCTCACCGGATAGCCGAACGCCCCGAGCATCCGCTCGGTGTGATCCCGGGTCGGGCATGGCTCCGTCACCAACGTTTCGCCCTGGGCGTACAACCCGGCCAGCAGCAGGCACGACTTCACCTGGGCGCTGGCCACGGGCAGGGAATAGCGAATGCCCCGCAGCCTGGGCGCCGGGGAGATGGCCAGCGGCGGCTTGTGGTTGCGCGCGTCAATGACCGCCCCCATCCGAGCCAAAGGTTGGATGATACGGTCCATGGGGCGCGCGCGCAGGGAGCCGTCACCGGTCAGGCGCGAAGGCCAGGGCTGGCCGCACAGCAACCCGGCCAGCAGCCGAAACGCGGTGCCCGAATTGCCCGCATCCAGCGCTGAAGGCGACCCCCGAAGCCCATCCAGGCCGACGCCGTGGATGGCGTATTTTCCCGCCCCGGTTTGTTCGATGGCCACGCCCAGTTGCCGGAACGCGCCGACGGTGGCCAGCACGTCCTCGCCCTCCAGCAGGTTGTCCACCCGGGTTGTGCCGGTGGCGATGGCGCCCAGCATGACCGCGCGGTGGGAGATGGATTTGTCGGCGGCGACCCGGATTTCTCCGCGCAGCGGGGCGCCCGGCGTGACCAGCAAGCGCACGGGCGGTCAGGCGCGTTGCTTGCGCCTTTCGGCGACCTGGGAACGGGTCGTCCGGGCGGCGCTGAACAGGCGTTCCAGAGCGTCGCCGTCGGCGCGCTGGATGAGGCGAGCGACGCGCCCCAGACCTGCGGTGAAACCGTCGATGTCCCGCAGGATTTGTGCGCGATTCATCAGACAGATATCCCGCCACATTTCCGGGTCGCTGGAGGCGGTGCGGGTGAAATCATAAAACCCACCGGCGGCCATCTGGCAGAGCGGGGCGAGGCCAGCGTCCTCGGCGTCGGCGAAAAAATCCACCATGGCGTAAGCCAGCACGTGGGGCAGATGGCTGGTGACCGACAGCACCCGGTCGTGGAGCGCCGCGTCCATGATACATACCCGCGCGCCGGTGGCGACCCACAATGCGCGAATCCGCTCCACGGCGTCGGCGTCGGTGCGCGCCGAGGGCGTCAGCACCACGTTGTGGTTTTCAAACAGGTCGGGGTCGGCGGCGGCGACCCCGGAATGCTCCTTGCCGGCCACCGGATGGCCCGGCACGAAGCGGTTGATTTCATCCCCCAGCACGCCCGCCGCTTCAATGACACCGGCCTTGACGCTGCCCACGTCGGTAATCACTTTGTGCCGACCGTGGTTGCGGATGGCCGGCAAAATGGACTCGAACAAAGCAGCGCTGGCGTTGACCGGCGCCGCCAGCAGGATGATGTCGGCTTGGGCGGCGGCCTGGGCGGGATCATCGGCGATCTGGTCGATGACCCCGAGCGCCAGCGCCCCCTCGAGATTGGCGCGGGAACGGCCCGCGCCGATGACCTGCTCCACGCATCCGGCGGCCTTCAACGCCAGCGCCACGGAGCCGCCGATCAGGCCGACCCCGATGACCGCCAGCACCGGCACGTGGAACCCCTCTGCGGACAGGTTCTCGGTGCTCAACTGGAGACCGGATAGGAGCCGAGATTTTTGTACAGGCCGGCCTCGCCCTTGAGCTCCTTCAAGGCCTCGGCGATTGGTGCGTCCTGCTGATGACCGACGATGTCCACAAAGAAAATGTATTCCCACAGCCCGGTTTTCGAAGGCCGCGATTCGATTCGGGTCATGTCCACCCGATAATCCAGCAGCGGCTTGAGCAGATGAAATAATGCCCCCGGTCGGTTCCGGCAGGACAGCAGCAAACTGGTCTTGTCATCACCGCTCGGCGGGGTCGGGCGGTTGGAAAGCACCAGGAAGCGGGTGGCGTTGCCGGGCTCGTCTTCGATGTTGGCGGCGAGGTGGTTGAGCGCGTAGCGCTCCGCTGCGCTGTCGCCAGCGATGGCCGCCACGGACGGGTCGTCCCGGATCTGAATAGCGGCCTCGGCGTTGCTACCCGCGGTCCCCAGCTGCACGCCGGGCAGATTGCGGTCGAGCCAGCGCTTGCACTGGGCCAGGGACTGGGGATGGGCGATCACGCGCTTGATGGCGGTGATTTGATCGCCGACGCCGAGCAGGTTGTGATGAATCCGCAGGTTGATTTCGCCGCAGGCCAGCAGCGAGGTGGTGGCCAGCCGATCCAGCGTGCCGTTAACCCCGCCTTCGGTGGAATTTTCCACCGGCGCCACCGCGAAATCTGTCTGACCGGTTTCCGCGGCGCGAAAAATCTCGTCGATGGTGGAATGCGGCACAATCTGGATGGAACTGCCAAAATGCTGTCGCGCCGCCGACTCGGAATAGGTTCCCAGCGGCCCCAAAATAGCCGCCGACAACCCCGCCTCGGCGCCGCGCGTGATGGACATGATCTCGCGAAACAACGCCTCCAACGCGGCGTTATCCATCCGCGCCAGCGGCTTGCCTCCGGAATCATCCGTGCCGGGCTGCTGGTTCAATTTTCGCAAGCGTTTTAACACCCGCGCCTCGCGCTCCGGGCGGTAAAACGCCGGCTCATCCAGCGCCGACTTAATCTCGCCGATGCGCCGCGCCGCATCGATACGCCGATTCATCAACTCCAGCATCCGCGCGTCGATCTCATCGATGCGGTCGCGATGGATTTTGAGCTGCGATTCGCTTGCTTTATTCACGTCGCTCGGAAATACATTGAGAACGGCATTACGGTGATCAACCAGCGCGACATCAAGCCGCTCAAGTCACGTCTTTGAGCGCGTCATCACACACTTCGGCGATGGCTTCGATAGCGGGAGTGTTCGCGGAACTGGCCTTGATGTTCTGATCAAGCCAGTCTTTTGCGGTTGCTTTTATATCCACTTTGCGCGCCTCTTGTCGTCGATGATGCATTGCCTGCCCGAGCAGGGTTAGTGAATCGCGGGAGCCGCGGGTTCATCGGATTCATCGGATTCATCGGATTCATCCTCCGCATCCGGCGCATCCGGTTCCTCCACTTTGCTGGCGGTGACCAGATGTTCTCCCGTTTTCAGCCGGATTAAGCGCACGCCGTGGGTGTTACGCCCAACCACGGACACTTCGACCGCGCGGGTGCGCACCAACATGCCACGATCGGTAACGAGCATGATTTGATCTTCTTCGCATACCCCCAGGGCGCTGACGACTTTGCCGTTGCGGGCCGATGTTTTGATGGCAATGACGCCTTTGCCGCCGCGCTTTCGGCGCGGGAAATCCATCACCGAGGTGCGTTTACCGTAACCGTTTTCGGTGCTGACCAGAATTTCGGTGTTGTCATTTTGGTCGGCGCCCGCTGGCTGCGCGACGATCAACGCGATGACTTTATCGTCATCGCTCAGCCGAATTCCGCGCACGCCGATGGCACCGCGACCAAGCGCCCGCACATCGCGCTCCGCGAAGCGCATGGCTTGACCGTTGCTGCTGACCAGCACCACATCGTCATTGCCGTCGGTCAGCGCCACGCCGATAAGATGGTCGTCCTGCCGGAATTTCATGGCAATGAGTCCGGATGGGCGCGGCCTGGAAAATTTTTCCAAACTGCACTTGTTGATGGTGCCGCTGGCGGTGGCCATCAGTACATATTTTGTTTTGTCAAAATCGGCGACCGGCAGAATCGCGGTAATATTTTCCCCGGCATCCAACGGCAGCAGATTCACCAACGGCTTGCCGCGCGCCTGGCGACCGGCCTGGGGCAACTGAAACACCCGCAGCCAGTAGACCTTGCCGCGGTCGGAAAAACACAGGATGGTGTCGTGGGAATTGGCCACGAACATGCGCCCGACGAAATCCTCCTCTTTGGTGCGCGTGGCGATGCGGCCTTTGCCGCCGCGGCGCTGGGCCGAGTAGTCCGCCACCGGCTGGGATTTGGCGTAACCGGCGTGGGACAAGGTAACCACCACCTCTTCCTCCGGAATCAGATCCTCCATGGAAAGGCCGATTTCCCCGTCCAGAATTTCGGTGCGGCGCGGGTCGCCGAATTGCGTCCGAACTTCCGCAAGCTCGGTGCTGATGACTTCCATCAGGCGCTCCGGGTTTTGCAGAATGTGCAGCAGGGCGGCGATTTCATCCAGCAGGCCGTTGTACTCAGCGTGGATTTTTTCCTGCTCGAGGCCGGTGAGCCGATGCAGGCGCAATTCAAGGATGGCCTGGGCCTGGGCTGGCGACAGCCGGTATCCGTCCTCCCCGGCGCCGTAGCGGTCGTCCAGATCCGCGGGCCGCGACAGCGCCGCGGAATCCCGCTCGGTCATGGCGGCCGCGCCGCCGGGCGCCCAGTGGGTTGCCAGCAAGGCCTCCTTGGCCTGCGCCGGGGTGCGCGCCGCCTTGATGGTGGCAATCACCGCGTCAATGTTGGCCAGCGCCACCGCCAGCCCTTCGAGAAGGTGGGCGCGCTCCCGGGCCTTGCGCAACTCAAACAGCGTGCGCCGAGTGACCACCTCGCGGCGGTGCTTGATGAACGCTTCGAGGATTTCCTTCAGGTTGAACAGGCGCGGCTGGTTCTTGCCCAGGGCCACCATGTTGATGCCGAATGCGGTCTGCATCTGGGTCTGCTGGTAGAGGTTGTTGAGCACTACATCGGCCTGCTCCCCGCGTCTCAACTCGATCACCATGCGCATGCCGGATTTATCCGACTCATCGCGCATCGCCGAGATGCCCGCAAGGCGTTTGTTCTTGACCAATTCGGCGATCTTCTCCATGAGCCGCGCCTTGTTGACCTGGTAGGGCAACTCGCTGACGATGATGGATTCCCGGCCGTTTTTGGCCTGCTCGATGTCCACCCGGGCGCGTACATGGACGCGCCCGCGACCGGTCGCGTAGGCCTCACGGATGCCGTTTCGGCCCATGATGATGCCGGCGGTGGGAAAATCCGGGCCGGGCAGGTGGGTCATCAACTCGGCGATGGTGATGTCCGGGTCATTGATCAGCACCAGCGTGGCATCCACGATCTCGGCGAGGTTGTGGGGCGGGATGTTGGTGGCCATGCCCACGGCGATACCGGTGGAGCCGTTCACCAGCAGATTGGGAGCGCGGGCCGGCAGTACCAGAGGCTGGGTTTCGGTTTCGTCGTAGTTGAGTCCGAACTGCACGGTTTCCTTATCCAAATCCGCCAGCAGTTCATGGGCAATGCGCGCCAGACGAATCTCCGTGTAGCGCATGGCCGCCGGGGAGTCGCCATCCACCGAGCCGAAGTTGCCCTGGCCGTCGATGAGGGGATAGCGCATGGAAAAGCCCTGGGCCATACGCACGATGGCGTCGTACACCGCGGTGTCGCCGTGCGGATGGTACTTGCCGATGACGTCGCCCACCACCCGCGCGGACTTTTTATAGGGCTTGTTGTGGTCGTTGCCGAGCACCGACATGGCGTACAGCACCCGGCGGTGCACCGGCTTCAAGCCGTCGCGGACATCCGGCAGGGCGCGCCCAACGATGACGCTCATGGCGTAATCCAGGTAGGAGCGGCGCATCTCCTGCTCGAGGTTGGCGGGGACGGTTTCCCGGGCGAAAGTGAGGTCGTTCATGGGGGTGGGGAACGCGGGGCAGTTTTAATTCAGTTCTCAATTTGGGCGGTAAAAACAGCGCAGATTTTACCACAAGACGCCCCCCCGAGGGCGACGTCATGGGACGCTGTTGACCTTCCCAACTCTAAAAAAACGCCGCCCGAAGCCCGGTAGCGGTTTTTGGCTTCGCGGGGTTTTGCGGGTATCAACCCGCGCTCAGTGGTGGGCGCTTGCGCTCGGTGGTAGGCGCTTACGCTCAGTGGTGGGCGCTTGCGCTCAGTGGTGGGCGCTTGCGCTCAGTGGTAGGCGCTTGCGCTCAGTGGTAGTGGTGGGCGCCTGCGCGCAATGGTGCACGCCCCGGCGGTTACTTTTGCTCCCACCAAAGTCCCTTGAATTCCGCCCGGGACTTGAGCCAGTTACGGTCAGCGCTTTCCATGTTCAACTTCAGGCGGATCAGACCGGCGTCGTCGATGCGCTCGTCGATCACCTCGCAACGCTGGTACAACCGCGCCCGCAGGGCGCCGGCCTGGGGCTGCAAGCGGAGTTCGAACAACTGGCGGCGCCGACCGAGTAATTCCCCCAGCGCCTGCTGCAACAAGTCAATGCCTTCGCCGCTGTGGGCCGACAGCCACACCGCGCGGATCATGCCGTCCCGGTCCCGCCGCAGCCGTGGGCGGTCGGCGGTTCGATCAATTTTGTTATTGACGTGGATGACCGGCACTTCGCCAGCGCCGATTTCCTCCAGCACCCGTTCCACCGCCGCCCGCAGCTCGACGAAGCCCGGATCGGCGTAGTCGTTCACCAGCACCAAACAGGTGGCGCTCGCCAGTTCCTCCAAAGTGGAATGAAACGCGGCGATCAGGGCGTGGGGCAACTCGCGGATGAAGCCCACCGTGTCCGACAGCAGCGCCGGGCCGAATCCGGGGATTTCCAGGCGGCGCGTGGTCGGGTCGAGGGTCGCGAATAACCGGGCGGCGGTGTGCGCGCGGGCGCCGGTCAGGCGATTGAACAGCGAGGATTTTCCCGCGTTGGTGTAGCCCACCAGTGACACCACGGGCAGCGCCGCACGCCGTCGCGCCCGGCGTTGTAGCGCGCGCTGGGATTCCACTCGCTGCAACGCCCGGGTCAGGGACTTGATGCGTATGCCGATGAGGCGGCGGTCGGTCTCTAACTGGGTTTCGCCGGGCCCGCGCAGGCCGACGCCGCCTTTCTGGCGTTCGAGATGGGACCAGCCGCGCACCAGACGGGTGGAGAGGTGCGTCAACTGGGCCAGTTCCACTTGCAGTTTGCCTTCGCCGGAGGTGGCTCGCTGGGCGAAGATATCGAGGATAAGACCGGTGCGATCCAGCACCCGGCAGCAGACGATGTGTTCCAGATTGCGCTCCTGGGCCGGGGATACCGGATGGTCGAAAATGACCAGCGTGGCGTTGTGCCGCCGCACCAATGCACCAAGTTCCCGGGCCTTGCCCGTACCGATGAAGGTGGCCGCCACGGGTTTGCTGCGCCGCAACACCAACTGATCGCAGACCTGGGCGCCAGCGGCGCGGGCCAGTTCCCGGAGTTCGCTAAGTTCGTTGGGTTCGTTGGGTTCGTTGGGTTCGTTAGGTTCGCTGAGTTCGTTGGGTTCGCCGGGTTCGCTGAGTTCGCCGGGTTCGTTGGGTTCGCCGAGTTCGCTGAGCGCGCTGAGTTCGAGTTCGCCGGGTTCGCCAAGTCCGCCCGGATGGCCGCGATTGCCGGAGTCCGACCGGCCAGCGGCCACGGCGTTCACCTGGGCCACCAGTATAGCCCGTTCCCTGTCAGGCACTGAGCGTGGAGTCCCGATGGAGATGACCGTTGGGTGCGAGCCTGGCCGCTGGCCAGACGGACGCCGACCGCTGGCTGCTCCTCAGCAACGGACGCCGCAGCAACGGACGCCGCAACAACGGCCAGCGGCGACTTGGGCGAACTCCGCCGCCGACCTGAGGGTCGCGCCAGGAACCCCTGAGAAAACTCCTGAGGCCGTCAGTAGGGAGGTTGATGCTCGCCGCCCTGGGAGTCGTTGCCGTAGTCGTCGGCGCGGTTGTGGCTGTGGCCGTGACTGTGGCTGTGACCATGGCCGTGATTGTCGTAGGGAATGCGGATGGTACGCGCCGGGACGATGGTGGAGATGGCGTGCTTGTAGATCATCTGGTTGACGCTGTTGCGCAGCAGCACCACAAACTGGTCGAAGGATTCGATCTGCCCTTGAAGTTTGATCCCGTTCACCAGAAAAATCGATACTGGAACCCTTTCTTTGCGCAGGATGTTCAGGAATGGATCTTGAAGCGCTGTCCCTCTTTGTTGGGTCATTTTTATCACCTTTGTTATGGATTGAGTTATAAAAGCAGTTATAACAATGAATCAGGTAGGATTGTTGGATACGGATTCTAGCATAAAGTTCGCTAAAACTGGTCGCGGTGTGCGCAAAACTGGTTGCGGTATGCGCCTAAGAGTCGACTTTCACGGCGATGGCGGCGATCATGTCGCCGGGGCGGACCAGCCCCGGATGGTGGCGACCCAGCAGGATGCCGCTGCGGGTGCAATGACAGTACACTGGCCGTTCGCCGGTGCGCTCGATGGCGTAGATTCGGGCGATTTCCTGACCCGCCTCGACGCAATCCCCCAGCGACCCCAGCAATTCCAGCAGGCCGGCCCGTTGGGCGATGACGAAGCAATCGTCGCCGGGCATTTCCAGGCGAACGCCGGGGCGCGGCGACAGCGCCTGATCCAGTATCCCCGCGTGACTGAGGAAGTTGCCCACTCCGGTGCGCGCGATTTCGTTGGTGTACGGCGAGGTCGAGCCGCCGCCGCCAAGTTCGGTGGAGACGAATACCTTGCCCTGGGCTTCCGCTGCGCTGTCGTACATGCCGGTGGCGTCCAGCTCCCGCAGCAGTACGCGGTAAGGCGCGGCGAAGGCGTCCATAGCCGCCTCGCACCTCCCCTGCTGAGCGGCGTCTTCGAGGACGTGGGCGGCGGCGAAGGGGAGGAAATTCAGGGTCTTGCCGCCAGAATGGATGTCCAGCACGTATTCGGTTATGGGCAGCAGCGTGCGCTGGAAGTAATCCGCCATTTTCTCGGTGGCGGTGCCGTCGGCGCGTCCCGGAAACACGCGATTCATATTGCCGCGGTCGATGGGCGAAGTGCGCGTGCCGGCACAAAAGGCCGGATAGTTCATCATCGGCACGATGATGATGCGGCCACGCACCCGATCCGGGTCGATGCGGTCGGCGAGGTCCAGAAGCGCCGTCGGGCCTTCGTATTCGTCGCCGTGATTGCCGCCGGTCAAAAGCGCGCTGGGGCCGTGGCCGTTTTTGATGACCGTCAGCGGGGTCATGATCGCCCCCCAGGCCGAGCGGTCGTCGGAATGGGGGAGTTTGAGATGGCCGTGGTGGACGCCGTCGGCGTCGAAATCCACGCTGGCGGTAACCGGGCTGGGCGATGCGGTCATTTGCCGGGCACGGGCTTCACCGGTCCTTGACCAGAAGTTCCCTGGGATAGTCCGCCAGGGTCTCGCAGCCGCTTTCGGTGATCACCAGGCTTTCGGTGATTTCAATACCCCAGGAATCAAACCACAGCCCGGGCATGAAGTGAAAAGTCATGCCCGGCGCAAAGACGCTGTGGTCATCGGCGCGAAAACTCATGCTGCGCTCGCCCCAATCCGGCGGATAGCTGAGGCCGATGGCGTAGCCGCAACGGTTGTCTTTCTCAAACCCGTGTCGGCGAAGGGCGCCGAACAACCCCGCGGCGACATCCCGGCAGCGGTTGCCCGGTTTAGCCGCCGCCAGCCCGGCGGCGATGCCTTCCTGGAGGGCGGCCTCGGCGCGCCGGAACGCATCTGGCGGATTGCCGAGGTAGATGGTGCGACACAGCGGACAATGATAGCGCTTATACACGCCGGCGATTTCAAAAAAGGTTCCCGAATCGGCGGGGATGGGTCGGTCGTCCCAGGTCAAGTGCGGCGCGCCGGCGTCCGCGCCGGTGGGCACCAGCGGGACGATGGCCGGGTAGTCCCCGCCGTGACCGTCGGCGCCCTGAATGGCGCTGCGGTAGATTTCCGCCACCAGTTGGTTTTTCTTCATCCCCGGCTGGATGAGTTCCCAGGCGCGCCGGTGCATTTCCTCGACGATGCGCGCGGCGCGCTGCATGTATTCGAGCTCGGCGGTGGATTTGACCGCGCGCTGCCAGTTGACCAGCGAGGTGGCGTCTACCCAGCGCGCTTCGGGCAGCTGCGCTTCGAGGGTGCGCCAGGCGGCGGCGCTGAAGTAGTAGTTATCCATCTCGACGCCGATGGTGGCGCCCCACCAGCCGCGCGCCTTCAGCACCTCGGCGAGGTGCGCCATGGGGTGTTGCTGGGGATTTTGGACGTATTCATCGGCATAGCCGATGACGCATTCGTCGGCCATGAACACGGTCTTTTTGGCGCCGGCGGCGTCCATACCACGCCCGTACCACAGGGGCGGGCCCTGGGACGGCAGGATTACGCATTGGTGGACGTAGAAGGACCAGCCGTCATAGCCGCTCAGCCAAGCCATGTTGGAGGGATCGCTGACCAGCAGCACTTCGATCTCCCGCCGCGCCATGGCCTCGCGGGTTTTGGCGATGCGCGCGGCGTATTCCTGAGGAGCGAAGTTAAAACCCATAGCGGCGGCAGTGCATTATCGGACATCCATCATACCGGACATCCTATCGGAATCGGCGGAATCGAAAAACCCCGGTGGATTACCCCGGTGGATTATTTTCGCCCCGCCCCTGGGGAAGCGCGGTTCGAGATTGGGGCTGTTTCCGCGGCTGTTTCCGCGACTGTTTCCCCGGCTGTTTCCGGTGCTTTTTCCAGCTCCGTTTCGGTCTCCACCAGCACCGTCGCGCGCAGCCGGCGGCGAAAACTGCGCCGCACTTCCTGCCAGCGGAAGCGCACCGAATTGCGGATGATTTCCACATCGCGGCTTTTCAACTCATCGGCAACCGGTGACCAGTACACCAGCGCCGCCGGGCTTTCGGTGAACGCCGAATCATCATCTCCCAGCCCGTCGAGATCGGCGTGGGCGATGCGCGATTGAAGCTTGCGCACCCCGTCGGCGAAGTCGTCGCCGGCCTCCTGGGGGGCGCCGGCGCGCTGCAGTTCCCCGGCCACGACCTCCTCGAGCAGCGCGCGGATGCGCGGCAACGGCGCGCCGCTACGCTGACGCAACAGGACGCCGCCGTAGATCGCAAGGTCGGACAGGCAGGCCAGCCAGACGTGCCACTTGGCGATGTTGATGGAAGCGAGGATGGCGGAATTTTCAAACAGCGTCGGGAAACTCGTCCCCGCGCGCGTCTTCAGGTAACCGTACAACGAGGCCTGAGCGACGTGGCTGGCGCGGCTGGCGAGAAACGCCCCGAGCGCTTCCGGGGTGTCGATGCGGTATTTTCCGGCGCCCCGCCGGACGCCCAGATATTTCCCCGCAACGCGCCCGAAAACCTGCCAGAAATCCAGTGAAAACAGGGAGTTGCCGGGAATTTTGGTTCCACTTTTCATGCTTCATTGATCCTGCAAGTCCGTAACCGGGGCTGTCGGGTACCCTATTTTTCGGTAAAAATCAATCATGACATGGTGGCCAAAGCAGGTTAGTATGGCAGGTGTGATATCCTGATAACGGCACTTCCCAACCTACTTCCCAACCTACTTTCGGAGGATACTATGCCAGATACATCCCAAAGAATCCTGCACTGGCAGCGAACCAAACGGCTGATGATCATCACCTTGACGCTGTGGTTCATTTTTTCATTTGCGGTTCACTGGTTTGCAAGCGCGCTCAATGCGTTCCACTTTTTGGGCTTTCCACTGGGCTTTTACATGGCCGCGCAGGGTTCTGAAGTGATCTTCGTGATCCTGATTTTCTGGTTTGCCAGATCCCAGCACGCCATCGACCAAGATACCGGTTTCGCCGAGGAGGGCTAAACGATGAAAGGCAATTTTCTTGATAACCTGCCAAAAATTTACGGCCTCTACACCGGCGGCTTCCTGTTGTTCGTCCTGCTCATGGCGGGGCTCGAACAGCTGGGCGTGCAAGCCGACACCATCGGCATCCTGTTCGTGTTGTTCACGGTGGCGATTTACGCCGGCATCGGCTGGCTGTCGCGCACCATGCAAGTGGATGCCTACTATGTAGCCGGTCGTCAGGTGCCCGCCGTGTTCAACGGCATGGCCACCGCCGCCGACTGGATGTCCGGCGCGTCTTTTGTGGCGCTGGCTGGCGGCATCTACTTCGGCGGACACGGCTACCTCGCCCTGGTGGTCGGCTGGACCGGCGGCTATGTGCTGGTGTCATCGCTGATGGCGCCCTACTTGCGCAAGTTCGGCTGCTACACGGTGCCCGATTTCATCGGCACCCGCTACGGCGGCAACCTCGCGCGCTTCCTCGCCGTGGTGGTGCTGGCGGTCGCGTCATTCACCTACGTGACCGCGCAGATCAACGCCACCGGAACCATCGCCGCCCGCGCCCTGCAAATTCCCTTTGAGGTCGGGGTGTGGTTCGGGCTGTTGGGTATTTTATTGTGCTCCATGCTGGGCGGTATGCGCGCGGTAACCTGGACCCAGGTGGCGCAGTACATCGTGCTGATCATCGCCTATCTGGTGCCGGTGTTCTGGATGTCAAATGTGCAGGACTTCGGCCTGATACCACAGTTTGCGTATGGCGATGCGGTGGTTCGCATCGGCGAGTTGGAGCAAACCCTGGGGGTCGGTACCCCAGCATCGGCGAACATCGCCGGCCTGAAAGTGCTGACCGGTTTCCACAACGCACCCCAGGAAAGCGTGTTGTATAGCTGGAAGTTTGTGACGCTGGTTTTGTGCATGATGGCGGGCACCGCATCGCTCCCGCACATCCTCATGCGCTACTTCACCACCCCGTCCGTGAAAGCCGCGCGTCAGTCGGTTGCATGGTCGTTGTTTTTCATCTTCCTGTTGTATTTCACCGCGCCGGCGCTGGCGACTTTCACCAAGTTGCAGTTGCTCGACCCGAACCTCGCCACCAGCGTCATCGGCAAGACAATCGCCGATGTGCAATCCCTGGATTGGATTCAGAAGTGGAGCAATGTCGGCATGCTGGCGATCGCGGACGGCAACGCCGATGGCATCTTGCAGATCAACGAGTTCTTCATGCGCCCCGACATCGTGGTGCTGGCGACTCCGGAAATCGCCGGATTGCCCTACGTGATTTCCGGGCTGGTAGCGGCCGGCGGTATGGCGGCGGCGATGTCCACGGCGGACGGCTTGTTGCTGGCCATCGCCAACGCGCTGTCACATGATTTGTATTACAAAATCATCGACCCCAAAGCCGACACGCGCCACCGCCTCATCGTGGCGCGGGTTTTGTTGCTGGGAATCGGCGCGGCGGGTGCGTTTGTCGCCAGCCTCAAACTCACCGGCATTTTAGGGGCGGTGATCTGGGCCTTTGACTTCGCATGCTCGGGATTGTTCTTCCCCATCGTGCTCGGCATCTGGTGGAAGCGCGCCAACCGCCCCGGGGCAGTGGCCGGCATGTTATGCGGCTTCGTCGCCGGTACCGCCTACCTGTACTGGGTCGCGCCGCAGTTCCTCGGCAACGACCCGTGGCTCGGCATCGACCACTTGCGCTTCGGTATGATTGGTATGCCGGTGAGCCTGGTGGCCATGGTCGCGGTAACCCTGATGACCGCCGAACCCGATGCGGAAACTCAGGCCATGGTGGATGAAATCCGCGTGCCACGCGGCAAGACCGTGCTGGACTCCACCCACTAGCCCCAGGACATGCGGCAACCCCAAAGCCGGAGCAGGATGCTCCGGCTTTTTTTGAGGGCATCATTCGTGCATGCCATTCATTCCGGAGAATGAAAAATGCGCGTCATTCCGGCGAATGAAAAATGTGCGTCATTCCGGGGAATGAAAAATTATGCGTCATTCCGGGGAATGACTGAGACCCCCCATCACCCGTGATAGAAGCGTTCCCCGTCTGGGTGCTGGCCCTCGACTACCTGCTGGGCATGGTCATGTGGACCCTCATCGGGCGCTTCGCCATGGGCATTTTTCTGCCCGAAAACAGCTCCTTTTTTTTCATGCGCTTCTTCGTGCGCAGCACCGACCCATTGCTCAACCTGTTCGCCCCCCTCACCCCCAACTTCCTCATCCGCCCGCTGCGACCGCTGTTCGTCGCCTGGTTTTTTTACATGATTCGCTTTTACCTCATGCCCTGGCTGCTCGGCTATTCGGTGCTGGGTATGCTGTCCTTCCCCCTGGAAAGCGAATTCGCCCGCGTCATCGCGGATTTGATCGGGAAGGTGGTTAACTGAAGGCGGTTGACTGAAAGCAATCGCCCTTGTTCCAGTCACGCTGAGCTTGGGCTGGAATGCTGGGAGAAGAGCCGGGTTTGCAGGTAGGCATGGGCTTGGGGCGTGAATGAATCTCCGGTTGCGTCAATCCACACCAGATTCCGCTGCTGGCGCATCCAGGTGAGTTGGCGTTTGGCCAGCTGGCGGGTGGCGGCGACGGCTTTATCGATCATCGCGTCGTAAGTCAATGGGTTTTTCAAGTAGTCATGCACTTGGCGATAGCCGACGATACGCATGGCCGGTTGCGCGTCCGGGTTGTCCATTGTTGCGATGAGGGTTTTCACCTCATCCAGCAAACCGTGCTCTAGCATCCGCGCAAAGCGTGCCTCAATTCGCCCGTGCAATACGCGCCGGTCGGCGGTGAAAAGACCGAGTTTAACCAAGGGCAAGGAAATGGGCTGGGCCACGGACTGCGCCATCACTTCGCTGGGTGGTCGCCCGCTCAACCGATGAATTTCCAGCGCCCGCTGGATGCGCTGGGCATCCGAGGGGCGAATCACCGCCGCAAGGCCAGGGTCAATTTTTTGAAGTTGCGCGTGCATGGCCGGCAGGCCCTTGCGCCGTATTTCGGCGTTGATTTCCTCGCGCAAGGCAGCATCGGCGGCGGGCAATTCGGATAACCCGTTTTCCAGTGCGGCGAAATAAAACATCGTGCCGCCCACCAGCACCGGCAGTTTTCTCCGAGCGTGAATTTCCGCGATCAACCGGAGCGCATCATCCCGGAAGCGGGCCGCGCCGTAGACCTCGTGGGGATCGCAGATGTCGATCAAGTGATGGGGATAACGGCGCAGAAAGTCCGGGGTTGGTTTGGCGGTACCGATGTCCATGCCGCGATAGATCTGGGCGGCGTCCACGCTTATCAGTTCGGCGTCAAAGGCATCCAACAGCGAGGCCGCCAGATCGGTTTTACCGCAGGCGGTGGGGCCCATCAGAAAAACCACCGGCTGGGCGGTTTTTTCGGGGCCGGTGGCCGAGTCCGTTTCAATACTCGCCTCGGATGTCTGCCTTGCCGGGTTTTTCATCGTATATAATGGGTGACTGATTCACTATACACCACCGCCACAACCGCGCACCGAACAACCTCCTGAAACAACGCCCTGGAACCACCATGAACCCAGCCACCGGCGCACTTGAAAAGACCATCCTCGACGCCTGGGAGCAGCGCGCCGAAATCAAACCCCACAACGTCAGCGCGCCGCTGCGCGAAGCGGTCAACGAAGCGCTGGGGCTTCTGGATTGCGGGGCGCTGCGCGTGGCGGAACCGGCGGGCAATGCCGGCGGCTGGCGGGTCAATCAATGGCTCAAAATGGCGGTGCTGCTTTCGTTTCGCATTCAGGAAAACCGCATCATCCGCGGCGGCTTTTCCAGTTACTACGACAAAATTGACCTCAAGTTCGCCGACTACACCAGCGAGGATTTTGCCCGTGGCGAGTTTCGCGTGGTGCCCCCGGCCCACGTGCGCAAGGGCGCGTACATCGCCCCGGACGTCATCCTGATGCCGAGTTACGTCAACATCGGCGCCTACGTCGGCGCGGGCAGCATGGTGGACACCTGGGCCACGGTGGGCTCCTGCGCGCAGATCGGCAGCAACGTGCATCTGTCCGGCGGGGTCGGCATCGGCGGCGTGCTCGAACCGTTGCAAGCCGCGCCCACCATCATCGAAGACGACTGCTTCATCGGCGCCCGAAGCGAAGTGGTGGAAGGCGTGCGGGTGGGCAAAGGCGCGGTGATTTCCATGGGCGTTTTCATCGGCCAGAGCACGCGCATCCTGAACCGCGAAACCGGCGAAGTCGGTTACGGCGAAGTGCCGCCGGGGGCGGTGGTGGTATCCGGTTCCATGCCCGCCAAAGACGGCTCCCACAGTTTATATTGCGCGGTCATCGTCAAAACCGTGGACGAGAAAACCCGCGCCAAAGTCGGCATCAACGCCCTTCTGCGCAGCACCGAATAAGACCTCCTGCGCGGCGCATAGCGCACCCGCGCCCTTTTTGCCCGCACACGACCACATCAAAACCGCCGTCGCCGCCATCATCCTGGCGGTGTTCGCGTTGTCCTTTGGAGACGCGCTGATTAAACGCTTCAGCGTGGAAGTTTCGCTGTGGCAGATTTTTGTCATGCGCTCGGCGCTGGCCCTGCCGGCGGTGTGGCTGATGATGAAAACCGCACCCATCGCCACCGCGCTGGCCGCCACCGAACAGCGCGGCGTCACCACCAAGCACCGCGGCGTCACCACTGTCGCCCTGCTTCCGCGCAACCCCGGCTGGACCCTGTTGCGCAGTGCGTTGGTCGCCTTCATGATGATTGCGTTTCAATCCTCGTTGCCGTATTTGCCGCTGTCCACCGCCGCCGCCGGGCTGTACACTTTGCCGCTTTTCATCACGCTGTTCACCGCCTTGTTCAGCGGCGAACGGGTGCGCGCCAGCGGCTGGCTCGCGATTGGCATAGGATTCGCCGGTATGCTGTTGATTCTGCGCCCGCAAACCGGCGCGTTTAATACCTACGCGCTGCTACCGATTGTGTCGGCGGTGTTGTACGCGCTGGTGATGATGCTGACGCGCACGCGCTGTGTCGATGAGCATCCCCTGTCGCTCGCATTTCACGCCCTAATCGCATACACCATAGTCGGCGCCGCGATGCTTTTGTTTTTGCCGTGGCTGGCGTTACCGATAGAAACCAATCCGTTTTTATTGAGCGGCTGGCGCGCGCCGCACGCAGCCGACTGGGTGGTGATGGCGCTGCTCGCCGTGGTGATGTTGGTCGGCCTCACTTGCGGCGCCATGGCTTACCAGCGCGCACCGCCGCCGATCATCGCCGCGTTTGATTTTTCATACCTGCCATTCGCCGCGCTGTGGAGCATCGTATTTTTCCGCGAATTCCCCGATGCCGTAACCCTCTTTGGAATGTTGCTGATCACCGTCGGCGGCATGCTGGCTTTGCGGCGATAGACTTAGGCAACCATACACTCGTGGAAATCGGATAACGCTTAGCCGTCCAAAACCGCCAGCGCCTCTTCCACTTTGCGCACGGCGATAATCTGGATGCCTTTCGGTGGCGTTTTCGGCAGATTGGCGCGGGGAATGAGGGCGCGCACGAAGCCGAGTTTTTGCGCTTCGCGGATGCGTTCCAATCCGCGTTGTATCGGGCGCAATTCCCCGGACAGCCCGACCTCGCCGAACACCACCAAATCGCCGCCCACCGGACGGTTTTTAAGACTCGATAAAATGGCCATCAACAACGCCAGGTCGGCGCCGGTCTCGCTCACCCGCACTCCGCCGGCGACATTCGCGAACACATCATAACCGCCCAGGGAAACCCCGGCGTGGCGGTGCGCCACCGCCAGCAGCATGGCCAGCCGGTTATGCTCCAGACCGACGCACAGGCGACGGGGATTGGACAGCGCGCTCTCATCCACCAGCGCCTGCACTTCCACCAGCAACGGGCGCGAGCCTTCATGGGTCGCCAGCACCACGCTGCCGGGACGGGATGCGCCGTGTTTGCTGACCAACATCGCCGAAGGATTGGCGACATCCTTGAGGCCCTGCTCGGTCATGGCAAACACGCCGATTTCGTTGACCGCGCCGAAGCGGTTTTTGAAGGCGCGAATGAGGCGGAACGCGCTGCTGCTGTCGCCCTCGAAGTACAACACGCTGTCCACCATATGTTCCAGAATCCGCGGCCCGGCCAGCGCCCCTTCCTTGGTGACGTGGCCCACCAGAATCACGCTGCAACCGCTTTGCTTGGCGTAGCGCACCAGCCGTGCGGCGCATTCACGCACCTGGGACACGCTGCCCGGCGCCTGGGGCAGCACATCGCTGTACATGGTCTGGATGGAATCCGCCACCAGCACCGCCGGCGCCTCCCGCGCGGCGCTCTCGAGCACGGTTTCCAGATCGTTCTCCGCCATGACCTTGAGGTCGTTGGCCGGCAACCCCAGGCGTTTCGCCCGTAGCGCCAGTTGCTCGGCGGATTCCTCGCCGCTGACGTACAGCACCGGCAAAGTCGCGCTGATGGCGGACAGGTGCTGGAGCAGCAAGGTGGATTTGCCGATGCCGGGGTCGCCGCCGATCAGCACCGTGGCGCCGCGCACCAGCCCGCCACCGAGCACCCGGTCGAACTCGGCGCTGCCGCTGGACAGGCGATGGACCGCGGACACATCGATTTGATCCAGCTGCCGGGCCTCGGCGGCGGGGGCGAATCCGCCGAAACGACTCGCCGGTGAGGCGGGGGCGCGCACGACCTGCTCCGCCAGGGTGTTCCAGGCGCCGCATTCGCCGCATTGCCCGCCCCAGCGGGGGCTGAGGGCGCCGCATTCGGTGCAGTGATAGCGGGTTTTAGGTTTGGCCATTCAGGTCTTCCGGGTCCGGGTCAGCATCGGCGTCAGCGGCGGCGGCATCGGACGCCCGCGGCACCCAGGGCACGCGCGGCACGCGTTTGCTGACCTTGCACAGCAGTTCATATGAGATGGTTCCGCCCCATCCGGCCACTTCATCGACGCTCAGCTGCTCCCCCCACAATACCACTTTATCGCCGATGGCGGCATCCGGGCAGCGGGACAGGTCCACGGTGGTCATGTCCATGCTCACGCGGCCGATGATGGGGACGCGCACGCCGCCCACCAGCACCTCGGCACCAGCACCCGGCAGTCGCGGATAACCGTCGCCATAACCGAATCCCGCCACGCCGATGCGCGCCGGCGCCGGGGTTATGTAAGCGCCGCCATACCCCACCGGCTGCCCCGCGGCGACCGCCTTGACCGCCAGCAGCCGCGCTTCCAGCTGCATGGCCGGACGCAAGCCTAACTGCGGGCCGCGATGACCGAGGATCGGGGAGCCGCCGTACAGCATGATTCCGGGGCGCACCCATTGGAAATGGGTTTGCGGCCACTTCATCACCGCGGCGGAGTTGGCGAGGCTGCGCTCACCCTCCCAGGCATCCGTGCAGGCCTTGAAGCGCGCCAGCTGTTGGGCGGAATAGTCGTCTGCGGGGTCGTCGGCGTTGGCCAGATGGGACATCAGGCGAATGCTTTTCACGCGCGTGCTGCGCCGTAGCCGGGCCACAGCATCCGCCACCTCAGCCGGGGCGATGCCCAGCCGGTTCATGCCGGTGTCAATTTTGAGCCACAACCCGAGGGGCGCCCCGTCGCATTGCTCGACCCAGCACAGGTGTTGCGGGGTATGCACCACCGGCTCCAGCTGGTGACGCTGGCACAACTTCAGGGACGCCGGGCTCTGCAACCCGGATAGCACCGTTACCGGCAACGATGGATTGGCGGCGCGGCATTGGATACCTTCGGCAACGGTGGCCACCGCGAAAGCGTCCACCTCCGCGGCGATGGCGCGGCTGACCGCGGCCATGCCATGCCCGTAGGCATCGGATTTGAGCACCGCCATGACCCGGCAGCCGGAGGCCAGTCGGCGCACCACGGCAAGGTTGTGGCGCAGCGCCCGCTGGTCAATGCGCGCATGGACGCCGGCGTTCACGGTTCAAGGTTCAAGGTTCACAATTCACGGGATGCGGGATACGGCGTTCATAGTGGTGCGGGGCGATGGGGTAAGGTACAGGCTGACAATCCTCGCGGAACCTAAAACCACCCCCGGAACGCCCAGCACCTCGGTGGGCGGTTTTCGCCGGGTATTCTGTTACGGTACGCCGTGGGTTACGGTGCGCCGTTCGTTACGGTGCGCCGTGCGCTACGGTGCGCCGTGGGTTACGGTACGCCGTTCGTTACGGTGCGCCGTGCGCTACGGTGGGCCGTGGTCGTAGCCCTGGTATTCGTCGGAAGCGCGATTCTCGAAGCGCGTGTACTCGCCGAAGAAGGTCAGCTTGATGGTGCCAATCGGGCCGTTGCGTTGCTTGCCGATGATGATTTCCGCTCCGCCCTTTTCTGTGGATTCATCGTTGTAGACCTCATCGCGATAGATGAAGAAAATAACATCGGCGTCCTGCTCGATGGCGCCGGATTCGCGCAGGTCGGACATCACCGGGCGCTTGTTGGGGCGCTGTTCGAGGGCGCGGTTCAGCTGCGACACCGCAATCACCGGCACCTCCAGTTCTTTGGCCAGCATTTTCAGGGAGCGGGTGATGCCGGCAATCTCCGTGGCGCGGTTTTCAGTGTTGTTGGACAGCTCCATGAGTTGCAGATAATCCACGATGATCAGCCCCAGCTGATTGTTGTTTTTGCGCCACAGCCGCCGCGCCCGGGCGCGCAGCTCCAGGGGCGAGAGACCGGAGGAATCATCCACGAATATTGGCGCCTGGCTGAGCATCCCGCCGGTGGAGCTCAGGCTCGGCCAGTCGGCGTCCTTCAGCCGACCGGTGCGAAGTTTGTTGGAATCGATGCGTCCCATGGAGGCCAGCATGCGCATCGCCAGCTGCTCACCGGGCATTTCCATGCTGAACACCGCCACCGGCAGCTGCCTTTCGATGGCGGCGTATTCGGCGATGTTGAGAGCGAAGGCGGTTTTGCCCATGGATGGCCGGCCAGCGACGATGATCAGATCGCCGCGCTGCAGGCCCGAAGTTTTTTCGTCGAGGTCGGCAAAGCCGGTGGGCACGCCGGTGACGGCTTCATCGGACTTGGACAATTCCTCCACGCGATCCGTGGAGCGGGTGATGAGTTCGCGTAACTCGGTGAAGCCGTCGCGACCACGGTTATCGCCTTCGGAGATTTCCAGCACCCGTTTTTGCGCATCGTCCAGCACCTCCCGGGGGGTCTTGCCGCGGGGCGCGTAGGCGTTGCCGGATATGTCATTGGCGGCCGCGATCAGCGCCCGCAGGATGGCCTGCTCCCGCACGATGCGGGCGTAGGTCAGGATGTTGGCGGTGCCTGGGGTGTTGTTGGCCAGGGTGCTGATATAGGCGCGGCCCCCGACTTTTTCAAGATGGCCCTGGGTTTCCAGCCATTCCGAGGCGGTAACGATGTCGGCGGGGTCGCCAGCCCCTTGCAGGCCGTGGATGGCCTCGAAGATCAGGCGGTGGTTATGATGGTAGAAATCGGCGGCTTTGACCGCGTCTACGATTTCATCCCATTTGCGGTTGTCCAGCAGCAGCCCGCCCAGCAACGACTGCTCCGCCTCCAGCGCCTGGGGAGGGAGTTTGGCGGGAGCGGCGATTTCGGCCAGGGCGTTCAATGCGTTCAATTTGGTCAATGCGGTGGATGCACTCAATACCCTCAATGCGCTCAACGGAGCGCCCAAGCGGGCGGAACGGAGCGCCCAGGCGGGCGGAGCGGAGCGCCCAAGCGGACGGACATGGGACGGCCTGTCACGGGGACGGGGTTTTCCCGAGCATACCAGATTCCCGCCCCTGGGGGCATTCCGAGTCCGCCCCGCTGCGGCCATAGCGATCATCAAAGCGCACGATGTCGTCCTCTTCCAGATAGTCGCCGCACTGCACTTCCACCACATACACCGGCTGGGGCGCGACATTCTCCAGCCGGTGTTTCACCCGCGCCGGGATGTAGGTGGATTCATTCTCCGCGAGGGTGAACACCTCATCCCCTTTGGTAATCCGCGCTTGCCCTTGCACCACCACCCAGTGCTCGGAGCGATGCTGGTGCATTTGCAGGGACAGGCCATGCCCCGGATTGACCCGGATGCGCTTCACCTGGAAGTTCCCGGCCTTGTGCAAGGTTTCGTAATAGCCCCACGGACGGAACACCGTGCGCGGCTGGTCGGCCTCGGGGCGCCCGGCGGCCTGCATACCGGCAACCAGTTCGCGGATATCGCCCGCGTGCTCCCGCCCGGCCACCAGCAGCGCATCCGGCGTATCGGCGATGATGCAGTGCTCCACGCCGAGCACGCTGACCAGCCGAGCGTCGCTGTACACGATGTTGCCGGCGGCATCTTTGAGCACGGCGTCTCCCTTGATGCGATTTTCATCTGGGTCGGCGCTGAACACCTCGCCGAGGGCGTTCCACGAGCCGAGGTCGTTCCAGCCCATGTCCACCGGCGTCATCATGACGTTGTCGGCGCGCTCTATCACGGCGTAGTCAAGGGAGATGTTGGGGCACTTTGCAAAACTGTCGGCCTCGGCGCAGGTGAAACCCAGATCGGCATAGCGTTGCGCCCAGGCGCCCTCGCAAGCCTCCCGTACCGCCGGCTCAAAGCGGGCAACGGCGTCCAGACACAGCGAGGCCTTGAGCAGAAAGATGCCGCTGTTCCAATAGCAGTTGCCGCGGGCGAGCCATTCGGCGGCGGTTTGCGGGTCGGGCTTCTCGCAGAACTCCGTGACCCTGCACAACCCATCGGCGGCGGGCGCATCAGCGACGCGCAGGTAACCGTAGTCGCTCTCCGCGCGCTCGGGGGAGACCCCGAAGATGACGATGTGATCCTGCCGGGCCGCCGCCGTGGCGCTATCCACCGCCCGCAACAACCCAGCCGGGTCGCGGATAATGTGATCCGAGGGCATGAGCAGCAGCAGCGCGTCGCCGAATTCCTCGCGGGCCGCCAAAGCGGCCAGGGTCGCCGCCGGCGCGGTGTTGCGCTGGCTCGGCTCCACCACAATGGTGCAGGTCGCGCGCTCGTGGGGGTGCAGGCTGTCGGCGGCAAAAAAACGATGGGCGCTGTTGCAGACGATGAGGGTGCGGCGGCAATCAAAGCGCGCCACCCGGTCCATAGTGCGGCGAAACAGGGTTGTGCCATCGGATGCGCCATCCTCGTCAAACAGGGGCACAAACTGCTTGGGATGGTTCTTGCGGGACAGCGGCCACAGGCGCACGCCAGCGCCGCCGCACATCACAACCGGTACCAACTGCATGGTTTTGGTTCTCCTTTCTCCGGATTCAGGGCCTCAGGGTCTCAGGCCAGCCTCGCCGGCAAGCGCAGGGTCGCCGGCCCGGGCGGCCCGGGCGGCGCGTATCATTCCCCGAATCAATCCTTCCGGCTCGCCGACCAACCCGCATCCCGGCGCATTGTAGCACTGCCTTTGCGCGATCCGGGCCAATGGCCACAGCGGCAACCAGCAGCGACCAGCGGCGACCAGCGGCGCTCGGGGGGTGAGATGATTCAAGTATATAATCACCCGACATGGCACCCCGCAAAAACCGCAACAAAAACCTGCGCCGGCGGTCGAAACCAGGCTCCGTTTCACCCCAACGCCCCACGCCGGTAACGCCGGCGGCGCATGCCGCCAAACAAGGCACGGCCAAACACCCCTATCCCATCCCGGCGCTATCCCGGCTGGCCCGGCTGCCCGGCCTGAGCGCGGGTTTTTCCTTTGCCGGGCGGGACGCGCTGGCCTTGTGCCTGCTGATCGCCCTGTGCTACCTGCCCGCCACCTGGGGCGGTTTTGTGTGGGACGACCACGCCTTCACAAATGCCCCGCAGGTGCTGAATCCGTCCGGCATCCGGGATATCTGGTTCAAGCCGCATTCCCTAGAGCACGAGGGGCACTACTGGCCGCTGCTGTATACCACCTTCTGGCTGGAGCACAAATTGTGGGGGCTCACCCCGACCGGCTATCACCTCTCCAACCTGCTATTGCACGCCGCCACCACCCTGCTGTTGTGGCGCCTCTTGCTGCGGCTGGCCGTGCCGGGGGCGTGGTTCGCGGCGGCGGTGTTCGCCGTGCATCCCTTACACGTGGAGTCCGTGGCCTGGATCATCGGGCGCAAGGACGTGCTGGCGGGTTTGTGCTCGGTGGCCTGCGTACACGCCTACCTGGGCTTCGTGGAAGGCGCGCGCGCCGGGCAGTATCGGCGCTACGCCCAGGCCTCGGGCTGGTTCGTGGCTGGCCTGCTATGCAAATCCGTGGTCGTCACCCTGCCGGTGTCGCTATTGCTCTGGCATTGGTGGAAGCGCGGGCGCGTATTGGTTGCCGATGTGCTGCGCACGCTGCCGTTGCTGGCGCTGAGGCTGCTCATCACCATTGCCGACTGGCGGATCTACCGGGGGCGCGAGGACATCGTCTTCCCGGATTATTCCCTCATCGAGCAGGCGCTCTCTGCGGCGCGTGGGTTGTGGTTCTACGCAGGCAAACTGGTGTGGCCGACGGAGTTGGCGGTCATCTATCCGCAGTGGGAAACCGACGCCGCCGAGCCGCTGGCCTGGGTCTGGTTGATGGCCGCCGTCGCGGTGCTGCTGCTGCTGTGGTTGTACCGCAAACGCATCGGTCGGGGAGCGCTGGCGGGGGTGGCGTTCTTCATCATCACGCTGTCACCGACCCTGGGGTTTGTCCAATACGGTTTCATGCAGTTCTCCCTGGTCGCCGACCGCTATCAATACCTGGCCGGGGCCGGCGTGACCACGGCCCTGGTCGCCGCCGCCGCGCTGGCCGCGAGGCGCTGGGTCGGCACACACCGACACGCGGCATTTGCTGTACGGACAGCCGCAACCTTGTTGCTGGCGGTGCTGGGCACCATCACCTGGAACCAGGCGGGCATCTATCGCGACAACTTCGCTTTCTTCTCCCATATCACCGCCATCAACCCCCAGGCCCGGGACGCCTACTACAACCTCGCCCAGGAATATTCCAGGCTGGGGCGCGCCGAGGAAGCGCTGGCCGCGTATCGCATCGCCGTGGAGCAGCGTCCCGAGCATGTCTCGGCGCATATCGGAGCGGGCATAATGGCCACCGAGTTGAAGCGCCTCGACGAGGCCGAGGTGTTTTTTGAAAGCGCGCTGGAAACTGACCCACAATTTCCGGCCGCCTATAGCAATCTGGCGGTGTTCCGGGTCATGCAGAATCGCCCCCACGAAGCCCTCGAACTCTTTCAGCGCGCGATTGCATTGGAGCCCGGATTCGCGAAAGCCTATTCCGGCAGAGGCATCGCGCTGACCGAACTCAAGCGCTATGACGAAGCGCTACGCAGTTTTGACCGCGCCCTCGAGCTGGACCCGCTGCTGGAAAGGGCGCGCGTCAAACGCGCGCAAGCGCTGCGCGCCATGCACAGCGAGCCCCCCTGATGGCGCCCAGGAAAAAGCCCAAGGCTACGCGGCGACGCCAATCCGGGCGCAGCGCAGTCCACGCGCGGCCAACCGCCACCCGCACCCGGTCAACCGCCGCCACCGTGACGACGCCCTGGCGACAACGCACCGCCGAGTGCCTGTTCGGCGCCCAGCGTGCGCGCGCCACAACCGGGGAGCGCTGGGCTTATCTGTGGCCGCTACTGCTGGCGGCTTTCCTGGCGCGTGCCTGCATCGCCCTGTGGGGCGACTTTGTGCTGCATCCCGACGAAATCATGCAGTATCTGGAACCGGCACACTACGCGGCTTTCGGCAATGGCGTCCTCTACTGGGAATACCTTCACGGCGCGCGCAGCTGGCTGATTCCGGGCGCAATCGCCGGGGTGCTGAAGGCGCTGCATGGATTGGGCCTTGGGCAGCAGGCCGTGTACATCACCGCGGTCAAACTACTCCTCTGCCTGCTGTCGCTCTCGGTGCCCTGGGCGATGTACCGTTTTACCCAGGTCATGGCCGACGAGCGTGCCGCGCGGCTGGCGCTGGTGTTCGGCTGTTTCTGGTACGAACTCGCGGCGCTGGCCCACAAACCCTTTACCGAGTTTGTCGGTACTTCCATTTTCATGGTCGCCCTCGCCCTGTCCGTGGGCAAGGAGGCAACGCAGCAGCGGGAGGGGCGTACCCTGTTCGTGGTCGGCCTCCTGGCGGCGCTCACAGGCGCCGTGCGCCTGCAATACGCGCCCGTGGCGCTGCTGCTATTGCTGCTGCGCTCCGTATCGCTGCGTGGCGGCGGGCTTTTGTGCCTGTGGGCGGGCGCGCTGGTGACCACGGTGCTGGTGGGCGTCCTCGAGTGGCGCACCTGGGGCGCACCGTTTCACTCCTACCTCATCAACTTCTTTATCAACCTCTCCATTGACACCGGACGCAGCGGCGAATCAAGCCGTTGGCTATTGATCGGACAACTGGCGGCGGCCAGTGGCGGCGTTGCGCTGCTCGCCTTCGCCGCCGCCGTGCCCAAGGGGCGACAACAGTTGCTACTCCTGCTCATCAGCGCCATGACGCTGCTCCTGCATCTGCTCCCGGAACATCGCGAATACCGCTTCATCCACCTGCTGATTCCGTGCTGGCTGATGCTATTGGCGGCGTGGATTACGCGCCTCGGCGGCGACCACACCGCAGCCGCGCGGGTACGGCGTTGGAGCGCCGTGGCGGTGCTGGCCTTCGGCATACCGGCGCTGCTGAACGCGCTCCCGTGGCAAGGGTTGGTGTATAAAAGTTTCTCTCAGGAAAAACCAGCGTACTACCTGCGCAACCAGGACCCGATGTTTAAGGCGATGTCTTTTTTGGCCGCACAAGATGACGTGCACGGGGTTTTGTACCGCACGCGGCAACACAACGCGTACTTCAGCACCGGCGGTTATTACTACCTGCACCACGACGTCCCTTTCTACACTCTGCACACCTGGGCCGCGCTCAAAAAACAACGTCCATTGATGCGCGAGGACGCGCTGGTCTCACACATCGTCACCGAAACCAGCGAGCAGCCAGTACCGGGCTTTGAACGATTGCTGACCGTGCCGGGTTTTGCACGGCAGCCGGGCGTGCCGGACTTTGAACGGCAGCCCAGCCGGAGCGCGCTGGCGGTGTGGCGGCGCACGGACAATACCAGCGCCGTCCCGCGCTGGGACACGCACCGGCTACGGCTCACAAATGCAACGCTGAATGCACTGGTCGGCAAAATTACCCGCCGCTTGCGCGCTTCTCCGCTGCTGGGTTTGTGGGTGGCCGATGGCTGGTACTGGGAGCAGGTGCCGCCGGTGTTTGAATTAGCGGATGAAGCCCCCCAAGCACCGTGATCCAAATACAACATGCCCCACCAACCTGAATTGGGCGACCGCCAGTTGCGGCGCGGGTCGGCGGGCGGGCGGGTGAGCGGGGCGCGATTTTCATTGACACGGTGCGACTCGGCAATCACAATAGCGCCACTTTTTCACGGTTCAGGCTGAAGGCCCTGCAAACCGTCCCCGAAAACCCGAATCCATCCGAGCGCGTAGCGCGGCTATCTGCGGAGCGCGTAGTGGCGGCCATCCTCGTGTGGCGTGGAAGTGTGGTAGGAATGACCTCTATCCGATTGATATTCTTGCAATTTTGGGGTGTAGCCAAGTGGTCTAAGGCACCGGATTTTGATTCCGGCATTTCGGAGGTTCGAATCCTCCCACCCCAGCCACTAGCCTGAGGAGGCGGCGTGTCCCCCGACAATCTGGCGGTATTCACCGGCAACGCCAACCCGCACCTGGCCAATGAAATCGTGCAGTGCCTCGGCATCCCCCTGGGGCGGGCGCTGGTGGGCAGGTTCAGCGACGGCGAAGTCAACGTCGAGATCATGGACAACGTGCGCGGCCAGGACGTGTTCGTGGTGCAGCCCACCTGCGCGCCGAGCAACGACAACCTCATGGAGCTGCTGGTGATGATGGACGCCATCAAGCGCTCGTCGGCGGGGCGCCTCACGGCGGTGGTGCCGTACTTCGGCTACGCCCGCCAAGACCGCCGTCCGCGCACCGCACGGGTGGCGATTTCCGCCAAACTGGCCGCCGCCATGATCAGCATCGCCGGCGCCGATCGAGTGCTGACCATCGACTTGCACGCCGACCAGATTCAGGGGTTTTTCGACATCCCTACGGACAACATCTACGCCTCGCCGGTGCTGATGAGCGAGTTGTGGCGCAAGCAGCTGCCCAATCCCATCGTCGTCTCCCCGGACGTCGGCGGCGTGGTGCGCGCCCGGGCCATGGCCAAGCATCTGGAGACCGACCTCGCCATCATAGACAAGCGGCGCCCGCGCACCAACGAGGCCAAAGTGATGCACATCATTGGCCGGGTCAAGGGCCGCTCGTGCATCCTGATTGACGACATGGTGGACACCGCCAATACGCTGTGCGAAGCTGCCAGTGCGTTGAAGAAGCAAGGCGCGGTCAAGGTGCTGGCCTGCTGCACCCACCCGGTGCTGTCCGGCGAAGCGGTGAAGCGCATCTCCCACTCCCAGCTGGACGAGTTGCTGGTGACCAATTCCATTCCGCTGAGCCCGGCAGCGCGCAAATGCCCGATCATCAGGCAGTCGAGCGTGGCCGAACTGCTGGCCGAATCCATCCGCCGCATCACCACCGGGGATTCCATCAGCAGTCTTTTTATCGATTAACCGTCTGCAAGGAAGCCCTCGGGCTTGAAGCAGGACGGGAATCCGGTCAAACCGCAATGCGGCCAGACGCGACCGAAGCGACCGAATTTTTCCCCTTTTAATACCGGTAATACCGATATAATCCCCCACTTTTAAGGAGAGGATCATGAGCGACCAATTTGAACTGATTGCCCGGACCCGCGCCCGTTCCGGCACCGCGCTGGTGCGCCGGCTGCGCCGCGAGGGCGATGTACCGGCGGTTCTGTACGGTGGCGGCAAGGAAAACCTCAGCATCGCCATCAACCACGATGTGCTGTTCCACAGCCTCGAGAAAGAGGAATTCCATTCCGCTATCATCATCATCAACACCAACGGCAACCCGGAACAGGCCATCCTGCGCGACGTCGTGCGCCACCCCCACAAAACGAGCATCCTGCACGCGGATTTTCAGCGCGTGGACGACAAGAAAATACTGAGCATGTCTCTGCCCATTCACTTTACCGGCGAGGTGGAATGCGTGGGCGTCAAAACCGCTGGCGGTATCATCTCCCGCCTGATGACCGAAGTGGAGATTTCCTGCCTGCCCAAAGACTTGCCGGAATCACTGGAACTCGACGTCTCCGCCCTGGACCTCAACGACTCCCTGCACCTCTCCGACATCGTCCTGCCCAAAGGCGTCAACATCACCACTTTAATGCACGACGAGAACAACGAACACGATCACGCCGTGGTGGCGGTGTTGCCGCCCAAGGTCAGCGTGGTTGAGGAAGAGGCCGAAGGGGAAGACGCTGAAGCCGCCGAAGGGCGCGCGGAGCCCGCGGCGGACGACGCCGAAAGCGGCGAATCCGGCAAGGGCGACTGAGCGCGTAGCGCTCCCCCAGGCTGAGCGCGTAGCGCTCCCCCGGGTTGCTGCGGGCGCCGCGGATCCATGGCCGAAATGGGGGCCGAACCGGGTATCGACCTGGTGGTCGGGCTGGGCAACCCGGGGGAACGCTACGCCGCCACCCGGCACAACGCCGGCTTCCGCTTCCTTGAGCGCTTGCAATCTTCGCTGGGGTTCCCGCTGGTCGGCGAAAAACGCTTCAAGGCCGAGGTCGGCAGCTTTTCCCGGAACGGGCGCACGGTGCGCGTCATGGCGCCGCATACCCTGATGAACCTGAGCGGCCAGGCGCTGGCGCCGCTGGCGGCCTTTTACCGGATTGCACCGCCGCGGATTTTGGTGGTGCACGATGACTTAGATCTCCCGGCGGGGGCCGTGCGCCTCAAAGTAGCCGGTGGGCATGGCGGCCACAACGGGCTGCGGGACATCATCGCCCGCCTCGGCAGCCGCGACTTTGTGCGCCTGCGCATCGGCATCGGCCATCCCGGCGGCCAGCGGGATGTGTCCGCCTACGTGCTCCAAAAGCCCGGCGTTCAGGACGCAATGCGCATCGAAAACGCCATACACCGCACCCTGGAAGTGTTCGACGATGTGCTCGCCGGACACTACCACGCCGCCATGACCCGGTTGCACGGCAAGGAGGAACGGGGCGAAGCAACCGCCGCCTCCGCCTCCGCAAAGACCGGCGCCGCTGCAAAGCAGCCCGGAAGCTAGTCGCGGAAACCAGCCATGGGATTCAAGTGCGGCATCGTCGGTCTGCCCAACGTCGGCAAATCCACCCTGTTCAACGCCCTCACCCGCTCCCGGGCGGCGCAGGCGGCCAACTACGCCTTCTGCACCATCGACCCCAACATCGGCATGGTGGAAGTACCGGACCCGCGGCTGGCACAACTGGCGGCCCTTGCCAAACCACAAAAGGTCATCCCGGCGGCTATGGAATTCGTTGACATCGCCGGGCTGGTGGCCGGCGCCTCCCAGGGCGAGGGGTTGGGAAACCGCTTCCTCGCCCACATTCGCGAAGTGGACGCCATCGCCCACGTGGTGCGGGCCTTCGAGGACGGTGCCGTGAGCCACGTGCCGGGGGCCGTGGATCCCCTCGCCGATGTGGAAACCATCAACACCGAATTGCTGCTGGCGGATCTGGAAACCGCGGACAACGCCCTGCAACGCGCCGTCACCCACAGCAAGACCGGCGACCCTCAGGCGCTCCTGCTACGGGATTTATTCACCGAAGTGAAACAACATTTGAACCGCGCGCAGCCGCTGCGCACCCTGGCCGTGGACATGACAATTCAAGTTGATTTGTTATTATTGTGTTGATTTGTTATTTATTCAATTAATTTGTTACATGTAGATTTCTGGCCTGACTAGAAGGAAGCATGCTTGCACACACGTGCACACATGTAATTATAATTAGGTGATTGATCATTAAATTATTATTACTGTGTCATATGTCATCTCCATTGGTGGGAAGCCAACCTATTTAAAGGAGGCAAAAAAAAATTGGCTGTCTCTGGAGAATGTGGAATAGTATCGAGCAGTGTTACCACAAGTAGTGACTTTTGGAAACAAATTGGAAGAGAAAAGTTCTGATTGGGAAATTGAGAAAACTCTAAAAACGTAGTGAATTTTCAGCAGGAGTCTGGAATTCCAAAAGTTGGACCATATCTAGCTGCCCATGAAGAAGGAGAGGATACTGGAAGAGAATGCCTTCAAGTTTCAGAGGAAGGTATTCATAAGACTACAGAAAGAATTTAGCTCATTATCAAGACAGCTCATTTCTAATTGCCACTGTTCTTGCAAGCTACACCTGAGAAAGAATATCTGTATCCACAATGTTTTCCATAAGATGGTTCATCTCAGGGAGAAATGGAGTCTAACTGCCCCATGATCAAGGAACTGGCTTAGGATACCAGCAGCACATAGAATTTCTGACTGAATGTGCATTCATACAAGGATGCAGTGGGGAACTTTCTATTTTAACTGTTCAGTCTGTGTGTGTAGAAAATGTTCTGTCTTTCGATTTTGAATGAAGATAGTAAGTGGCACATAAGGCAAATATTAAAGCTGTGATCCAAAGGAAAAGCTGTAATATATTCCAATATAAATTTGCAATGTGTGGTTAGAATGTGAAATATAGTTTGTGTTTTGTAGTGATTTTTTCAGTAGCTGAAAATAAGTAGTTAAAAGGAGTAGTGATTTTGAGCTGAATCTATCTGATAACACTGGTCTTGAGTCATGAGTTTTCCAGTGGTTATTCCTATCCAAACCTCTTCCAGTGGGTTGTGAGGCTGAAAGTGCCAGAAGTCATACTTGACAGCTCTTGGTCACACTTGACCACACCACCCTCTTACCAAACTACAATATCAATTATAACCTGCTCTTTAGCGTAGGCACATCCTGCACAGAGGATGGTTTTTAGAGCAAAAATTTTTTTGGCCACCTGGCCACATCTCTTCCTGTGAGCATCAGGTCAAAATGCCAAATTTGATGCAATCTATTTATGGTACTGATAGTCAAATTCATGTACCTAGATATCTAGAAGCATGCAAACACAACTTGAATCTGGTAGGAAAAGGAGTTGGGTCATACTAGGACACATCTTTTTCTGTAGGCATATGATTATATCCCTGGGAACACCGGGAATATCATTGCCAGTCTGTCTGTACGGACTCTTTAGTTGGCAATGGGAGTTGTGTTTTTTTTTTAAAATTTTAAAAATTTTTTTAATTTATTTATTTATTTTTTTTAATTTTTCATTATCATGGCTGTGGTTCAGTGGCATAATAACTCTGGAAGACTAATAAATGATCAATTTCAATGAAATTTGGTATGTGGTCTTCACATAAATGGAAGTGTTCTTATATTCCTGTGGATATGACTGGGCGTGGTTTGCTTATTAGCCACACTCCAAGAAGTTGTTGCCATGCCAAAAATGAATTTCTTATACAGGAATGTTCATTAATTGACTTCTTTGTTTGATTAAGGAAATTAACTTTAATAATCACCACATCTCAAAATAAGCAGAATTAAAAAAAAAAAATTCATAATTGCAAATAAATTTCAAAGAATAGTTAAAATTCAGTATAAGGTTTGAAAATATAATACTTACCAAGGTAAGCCCCAAATATTTATTATCTATTTTGATGTACTTATTCCATTACAAAATGTGAAGCTAAGTTCTAGTGATTTTGTTGTTGGACTTGACTCCCAACTCCCCTTCTCTCTTCCTCAGCTGTCTCTTCAACATGACAGCTAATTGACAAAACTGATTTTGTTGTGATCTAATTTATATTTCATTGGGAAAATGGACTATATGTAATATTTTCTCATACGAATAAATATATAACTGGCAATGCAATTTAAATGATGTAATGTCTAGTGTCAGTGTCATCAGGGCCAATAGGCAGTTGCCCAAGGGGTGTGGGGGAGGGGGGTCAATGTTGCTAATTGATGATGTGACTTGCTGCCAATAAGTAAATTAAACTATAAATATTTTCTATTGCTGTGCCTGTTAGGTATAAGCTTTGCAGTACTATACCTCAAGTTTAGTGGAGCTATTCACAAGGTCCAGCATGAGGTTATTAGCACAAAAAAAAACCAAAAAAGAAACAAAAAAACAGAAAAAACAAAAACAAACAAACCTCTGGTGGGGAAAAAAAAAGAAATTAAGTATTCCATACAAAAAACAAAAACAAGAACAAAAACCAAAAAAAAAGCCTGAAAAACAATGTGGAAATGGCAAAAGCAGTGGTTTTTCATGCTGACAAAAATTATCCTGGAAATCTACTTTAACAAAAACAAAATAACAACTGAAGAAACAGCTAAGTCATTCTTATTTCAGATTCTAACCATAAATTTTTCTTCTGTCTCTCACTTTTCTGTGTACAATTATTTATTATTTGATCATTGGTAGCAAGTCCCTATTCCTGGTTCATATGGTTAATTGTATAGTGTTTACCAACTTTTTTCAGATAAAAACAATAGTGATTGTGCCATCAATACACGGCCATCTATCCATTTCTGAGAAAACCTGGAACATGTATTTCACTAGCCAGAAACAAAAATAATTGATCTCCTTAACAGGTAACTGAAGTGGTAAAAAATAAATAAATAAAAATAAATAAATAAAATAAATAAATAAATAAATAAATATGTAAAAAAAAAAAAAAAAAAAAAAAAAAAAAAAAATTATTGTCTTATTTTGTTGTCCTTATGCATAACCTGGTATAAAAAATTTTGGAAATCTTTAGTACAATATTCATGAAGAAAACTTAGCTTAAAAATTTTACTTTCTGTGCTGGGGGGGGGGGGGGGGGGGGGGGGGTGTAATTAGTCATGACATCACATGGGGGACAGCTGCAGCCAGAACTGAATGGTGGTGATAGCTATTTCAACAAACTTCAACAATTCCAGGTGTCAGGATGCCCAATTCCACCTGCAAGTCCAGGATTGGTAGCAGCACATTGATATCTAGTGCTAATAACAACTGAGAAAGAGTTGTGGAATTGGAAATCTGAAGGAATTAGTGAAAAGATCTGTCCCATGGGAGAGTGCAATAATTATTCATATAGATATTTTATAGCTAGCTAGCTAGCTATATACCAAACTGTGTAATTGTTCTTTTTATATAAGTTATAACATTTATAGCTACTAGCCCATGGTAGTTACTAGCTATAAATGTTATAACCTAGTGTAAAGAGAACAATTACACAGTCTGCTATATAGCTAGCTAAGGTCTGTTTGTGCTGAGTTGAGACCCAGGGAACCGTTAATAACTTGGCCAATACTCAACAGATTTCCAGATTTCAAGGACCAACAGGCTTATGACGCTCCAGACATTCTTTTGGCACAATTCCTGAAGAAGTTAACCATCCCTAGGCAAAGTTAGCTGTATGTCCCATAAGCAAGTACACAACATTCCACTCAGCTTTAATTGACCACAGGGAATGCAAGCGAAAAAATATCCCAGGGAGGCTAACGTCCACCACCACAGAACTCCTTAATTTCTTTGAGTGGAATACATAAAAAAAAAAAGCACAGAATTAATTCTTCCTTGTTTCAGCTGAACTCTAACTCCAGATAAGCTTATACCTCTTAATAACTTCTCCCTCGCTCAAGGCTGAAGTGGCTGAAAGTAAAGGTCTGCTGTTCATGTCATGTCAATCATTTTGAGTGCAGTGATGAAGTGTCCAACTTCAATAAGTTGGTCAAGAAGAGCAAGGAAGGCAATATCTATGCTTTTTGCGATTTGTTCCAGGGACATACCATGCCTGTTAAAGATAGCCAAGTTTGTCACATACAAATCTCTTATCATTAAGTAATTTATATTACTTTTGCTCTTATTTCTGTATATTCATTACTTCTTTTGTGTGTTCTTTATCATTTCAATGAATGAATAAACTTGTGCAAGACAAATGCAGAATATAATAAAAATATATATATTCAGAGGAAAACAATATATTTTTTTTCTTCTTTTTTTAATTTTTGTTGACTGCATGGGAAATGAAATCAATAGCAAAAACCAATTGTGAGATACATAAATTAGTGGAAAAATGATGATGAGGTGTAAGTAGCTAAATGTAAAATACATAAATTAATGGACAAATGACGATGATGTGTAAACAGCTAAATATAAGATACATGAAAACTGTGTACAGTCCATTGTATAGCTTCTTTGTCAAATGAATCCGGGTTAATTGTAATTCTTAATTTAATGTATCATTTAGTTGGAGTAAGTATTTCTTTGTCTTCATTCATTGTCTGGTAGATTCGTTTAATTGTAGCCTTGGAAATTCCTGTTGCTGTTGCTGTTCTGTCCAGTGATCTATTCTTCACGAGTGACTTCCCAGTCCACTTTTCTTCTTCAAAATAGCTCCTAACAGAGGTAAGGATATGTTTGGACTGGGAAGTCAAACTTCACCTCTTCCTGGCTTTTTCCTCACACTCCACAATGGACCTCCAGAGGAAGAGGGTCCTTGCCCACTCATTACTGTATTGCATATATTATTTCATGCACATTTTAACATCATTAAAATATACTGTTTTGTCTTATCACAAAAATAAAGCAACAACAACCAGCCACAGCAAACAACAACAACCAGCCACAGCAAAGAACAACAAACAGCCACAGAAAACAACAACAACCAGCCACAGCAACTTGCAATAACAACAAAAATGCAAGCTTGGCATTAGCTAACAGAGTTTTGCAAGATTAAAGACTACAATAACACAGCTTACTTATCAGTTAAGAGTTCAGAAGTTCCAGAGAAAAGCCTTAGAGCCTTAAAAGCCTGGGATGCCTTACAATTGCAAGTTTGCAAACCTAGGAAAAACTACAGCCTCTACGTGGCACCACTGCATTGGGTTAATGTGGGTGTATTTTTTTTTGGCAGCAAGCATACCTAAAACCTCTTTTGGCGAAGTTAATAGGATGAAGCATGCATTACGTCACTTCAGTAATTAACCGCTGACTTCCGGGGCTCAAGTCTGCGCGAACAGACATTAGTTTTGAAATACCTTGCTCCACATCAAAAATGGCAACCTAGCAAGTATTAACATAACAAGATACTCATTTTCTGTAGCTATATAGCTAGCTTTTAAATATCTAGCTCCACACCAAAATTAGCCAAAGCCAAATTTTTTTTTTTGCAAATAGCTATATTTTATCATGACTGTGATAAACTATACCACTCCAGTATAATGATTATACCACTCAAGTATGATGCTTAATGACGTCATTGATTACGCATTCATTACCAGTATATTGTATGTATATAAAACATTGCAATTGTCTTTGTCTTTGTTCTTCCACGTGTTCTTGCACTTCATCCGTCTGCAATACTTGTTGTCGTCTTGCAATGAAAGGTTCTGTTAACTTTTATAAGTGAGTATTAAGCGTGTGCATTTATTAACTGGCTATCAATAAAGCCAGTATTAAGATATCACATAAGATACTACATTGGCGACGAGTTGTAAATGGCTACTCACGGGACAGTCTCCCAGTACCAACAGAGCAAAGAAACCTGGACGACTTACGTTGAAAGGTTGAATCATTATTTCATAGCGAATGACGTCGCTGACGAAGGCAAGAAGCGTTCCATTCTACTCTCAGCTTGTGGCTCCTCCACTTACAAGCTCATACGAAGCCTAGTGGAAGTAGGACAACTGGCAACTACGCCTTACTCCGAAATCACGAAACTGGTAGCGGGATATTACCAGCCGATTCCCTCGGAGATTGTTCAAAGGTATAAATTTAATACCAGAGTCCGAGCATCAGGAGAGTTGATAGCTACCTACGTAGCTGCTTTGCGTGAGCTCTCAGAGTATTGTAATTAAGGAGACAAGCTCCATGAGATGCTACGTGACCATCTAGTGTGTGGTGTGAATCATGACACCATACAGCGTAAGCTTCTGGCTGAACCAGATCTAACCTATGAGAAAGCTTACAGGCTAGCTCAAGCGATTGAGGCATCCGAGAGAGATACCTTCTACCTCAAGGGCAGCAAAAATAGCAGTGCTCCATTGTTGCCTTTGCCAGAAGTCAATTACTCCAGAACATTTAAACATTCTAAAGGCAAGATTCCCACCAAGAGAGGAAACCCAACCTGTTACAGGTGTGGAGGTCCACATTTAGCTCCTGCCTGCAAGTTTATCAACTCTGAGTGCAAATTCTGCAAGAAAAAAGGTCATATTGCTAGAGTGTGCAGGAAAGCCCAGCAAGAATCTAAAGTTGGCAAGGAAACTAATTTTGTGCTACAGGATATGCCTGAAGACCAGTGTGCTGACAATACACATAGTCTCTGCATTGTCAGGGATCAAGCAAGTGATCCACTGCATGTTCAAGTTGCCTTGAATACTGTTCAAGTTGAGATGTTATTGGACACTGGTGCATCCGTTTCCCTGATCAACCTTCCGACTTATCAGATGCTTCAACAGCACAAGGTGGTCGCTCCTCTACAAAACTCCTCTATTCAGCTAAGGACATATACAGGTCAGCCAATCCGTGTTCTTGGTATGCTACCAGTGCAAGCAGAATACATGGGAAAATTAGTTGATGTGTGTGTTCATGTGGTTGAAGGGGATGGACCTAATTTGATGGGTAGAGATTGGCTATCTCTGCTTGAGGTTAATTTGGGGGAAGTGAATCTTTTGAAGAATGATTGTTTACTCCAGACAGTGCTGAATAAACATTGTTCAGTATTTAATGATGAATTGGGTTGCATGAAAGACATGAAGGTCAGATTGCTAATTGATTCTACTGCCAAGCCTAAGTTTTTCAAGCCACGCAGTGTTCCATTCACACTAAGAGATAAGGTGGAAACTGAGCTCCAGAGGCTAGAAAGCCTTGGTATTATTTCTCCTTTGAAATTTTCAAAATGGGCTGCGCCCATAGTTCCTGTGGTTAAGAAGAATGGTACTGTACGTATATGTGGGGACTACAAGGTCACTGCTAATAGGGCTACTCTCACAGAGTCCTATCCACTTCCACTAGTGGATGAGTTAATGACAGACCTTGCTGGCGGTAAATACTTTACCAAACTTGATTTATTCCAAGCTTATCTACAGTTGCCCCTTGATAATGAATCCTCTGAATTATTGACAATTAATACCCACAAAGGATTGTTCAAGTACAACAGGTTACCATTTGGTGTGTCTAGTGCACCAGCAATATTTCAGCGCAGCATGGAGACCCTCTTACGGGGCTTAAATGGTGTGTCCGTTTACCTTTACGACATCCTAGTTACAGGATCCACACATGAGAACCATTTGCATAACCTTGCTGCTGTGTTGGAACAAATTGAACAGGCAGGCCTAAGACTTAATCGCTCTAAATGCTTCTTTTTACAACCCAGATTAGAGTATTTGGGACATGTCATTGACGAAGCTGGTAGACATCCTACTGAGGATAAAATTAGAGCCATTAAGGATGCACCAGCTCCTACTAACATTACTGAGCTTCGTTCTTTTCTTGGAATGATTACCTACTACAGTAAATTTCTACCTAACATGTCCACAAAGCTAACACCCTTATATGCACTGTTGGCAAAGAAGAAGAGGTGGTCATGGCACACCAAGGAGGAGGCTGCTTTTCAGTTAGCAAAACAAGCTCTTCATTCAGATGTAGTTCTTGTACATTTTGATAGTTCAAAGCCTCTAATCCTTGCATGTGATGCTTCACAGTATGGCATTGGTGCTGTTTTGTCTCATATATTTGAAGATGGACGAGAAAAACCCATTGCATACACTTCTCGAACTCTGAACCCTGCTGAGAAAAGATATTCATAGCTGGAAAAAGAAGGTCTAGCTATTGTCTCAGGGATTAAGAAATTTCACAATTTCCTGTATGGTAGACATTTTATTATCGAGTCTGACCACCGTCCATTATCCTTCCTGTTTAATGAAACCAAAGGAATTCCCCAAATGGCATCTTCTCGCATACAGAGATGGGCAATTACACTCTCTGCTTACAATTACACAATCTGTTACAAGAAAGGCAAAACACTGGGCAATGCAGATGCACTAAGCAGGCTCCCAAGCCCAGTCACCACAGCCACTGATGATACATGCACAGAATTGGTTAACCTTGTACAACACATGTCCTCCACTTGTGTTTCAGCATTGCATATTAAGGACTGGACCACAAAGGATCCTCTCCTCTCCAAGGTGCGGAGATTTATTCAGCTTGGTTGGCCAAACAACGTCACAGAAGTTCCATGCAAGCCTTACTTCTCTAGGAAGGGTGAACTAAGTGTGCTGGATGGTTGTATTTTATGGGGTACTCGTGTAGTGATTCCACAGCCTGGTAGGCAGCCCCTACTTAAGGAATTACACCAAGCTCACCCAGGGGTTACAAAAATGAAAGCACTAGCACGCAGTTACATTTGGTGGCCTAACATGGACACTGATATTGAAACCCTGGTGAAAACTTGTACTGAGTGTCAAGAGTCTCGACCCTCACCACCTACTGCTCCGCTCCACCCATAGGAGTGGCCGGCAAGTCCGTGGAGCCGCCTCCACATTGATTTTGCAGGTCCTTATTTGGGACACATGTTTCTTGTACTGGTGGATGCCCATTCTAAATGGATGGATGGATGGATGTGAGACTCATGCATTCTATTAAAGCCCATAGCACGATTGAACAACTCAGAATGATATTTGCTACACATGGCATACCACAGAAAATTGTTTCTGATAATGGTCCTACATTTACTAGTCAAGAGTTTAAAACTTTCATGACTCAGAATGGAGTTCTCCACATCACATCTGCTCCATATCATCCGTCTACGAACGGACTCGCAGAACGAGCTGTCCAGACTTTCAAGCAAGCTCTGAAACGCATCCAAGGCAGTTCAATTCCGGAAAAACTTTCTAAGTTTCTCTTCCAGTACCGGATAACCCCTCACACTACGACGGGGATTGCACCTGCTGAACTCTTCATGTGACGACGACTTCGCTCTCGCCTGGATTTGCTTTTTCCTACAGTTTCACAGAAAGTTGAGAGTAAGCAACTGAAACAAAAGGAGGAACATGATTCAACCAAACCAGTGCGTACATTTTCTATTGGAGATCTTGTGTATGTAGAGGATTTTACAGCCTCACCACAAAAATGGATTCCAGGGAAGATTGTTGAAGTTACTGGACCTCTCTCTTATTGCATTGAGCTTCTCGATGGCAGTACAGTTCGAGGACATGTTGATAATGTGATTCAGCGATGTCTAACCGATGTTCCTGCTTCACCTGCTGTCCTGCCACCGACTCCAGTTTCCGTTCAACCAGTGGATCCACTTGCACTTCCAGATCTCCCATCAAGCCTGGATCTGACTTGGAGTCAACCAGTTCCTCTACTTGATCCTCCACCTGCTCGTACTCCAACGCCTCCAAGACGTTCTACCCGTACCCGGCAGAAACCTTCGAGGTTCAAAGCATGATCATTGTCATTCTCATTCCCTTTATACAATCCTTAATGAGGGGGAGTGTGGTAAACTATACCACTGCAGTATAATGGTTATACCACTCAAAGATGATGCTTAATGACGTCATTGATTATGCATTCATTACCAGTATATTGTATGTATATAAAACATTGCAATTGAATTGTCTTTGTCTTTGTTCTTCCACGTGTTCTTGCACTTCATCCGTCTGCAATACTTGTCGTCTTGCAGTGAAAGTTCTGTTAACTTTTATAGGTGAGTATTAAGCGTGTGCATTTATTAACTGGCTATCAATAATGCCAGTATTAAGATATATAAGATACACAGAAAGGGTAAGAGAAACCCCCAGGCTAACAAAGATGGAAGAAGGTTGCGATGTGGAGGCTTACCTGACCACCTTTGAGTGTGTAATGCCAGCATATGAAGTACCTAGGGACAGGTGGAGTCTTAATTTAGCTTCTCAGCTTATAGGCAAGGCACAGCAAGCGAATGCAGCTATGGATTATAGTCATATAGATGATTATGTGGAGGTGAAGGCAGCTATTTTGAGGAGATATGCCATCACTGAAGAAACATACAGGCAAAGATTTAGAACAATCCGTAAAAGTGGCAATGAGACTTATGTTGAGCTAATAGTTAGGCTGAGGGACCTGGCTAACAAGTGGATGCGGGATTGTAAGTCTGTGGAAGCTGTGATTGAGAAGTTGGTGGTGGAGCAGTTCATGGATGGATTGCCACCACAGCTTTGTGTCTGGATGCTGGAGAGAAGGCTAACCTCTATGGACTTGCTGCAGATGACTATGTGGGAGCCAGGAGGTATGGGGTAGTTACCAGGGGGCAGGCACAGATGTCAAGGGACAACCCCTCAAGGCAGTACCAGGATGGAGATGCTGAAGGGAGTAGTGCAGGGAATGACGAAGGGCAGGAGGTGAGTCAATTCGGAAATGCTATGGTTGTGGTGGTGTTGGACACTACAAGAGGGAATGCCCGAGATTGACCAGAAATGGATCGGAGATGGGTCCAGGGTCAAAGTCAGGAATTGGAGGGCAGGTAAAAACTAGCCCAAGGAGAAATTGTTATCAGAAACCATGGAGCTAGGATGTGTCCATGGGGACAAAGTGTCTTACCCATTGGCTATGGTCAATATGGAATTGGATGGAAAGAAATTTCAGGTCAAGGCAGGAGTAGCAGATAATTTATCTGTACGGTGTTGGTTCGAACCAATGTTAAGGTCATCTGGAAACTACTTGAGAATGCAATACAAGCGGGAGGGAAGACATCTCTGGTAGTGACTAGAGTGATGAAAAGATGGGAAGAGGAAGAAGAAGAGGCTCAACAACAAGTGGGGGAGCGATCAGCTGGAGTGTGGGTTAACCCAGTGGAAGTCGAGGAGTTGGCAGAAACACCTGAAGAGGTGGCTGAGTTTAATCCTACAGATGAGATGTTTCCAGTGGAAGACAAAGAGTCAGCAGTGACACTTGGAGAGATGGCAGAATTCAACTTTGCAGATGGGATTTTTTAAGGAGGCAGGACAAGGGAGAAATTGTCCAAGTCACAGCCTTACTTCCATCTAATACACAAGGGAGTTGAGAGATTCTGGGAAAGGGTGGGAGTGCTTACTCGAAGTTACACAGTGACACACTAAAGCAGAAGACAGTCACACAGAGCCCCAGATAATCTGATACACTTAAAAACTGAATGTGGGAGGTCCCTGACTGACTAACTTTTGGTGGTGTATGAATGGGTACTGGGTAATCATTTATAATTTATCTTATACATTATTTTCATTAACTCCCTACATGCCTTCCTGCCATGTGCCTGCCTGCCTTTGTAACTGTCAAGAAAAACTTTTGAACTGTGGGTCCTAGAACATCCAATTAAACTTCATTCTGCTCCCTACATGGTTCTAGGGGTGGAGAAGGCCTTCAAATTTCTTTATTATGTCCAACTAAAAAGTTAGAGGTAAACTAAAGCTTTTTCTTTTAGCAAATTGTATTTGTAAAGCAGGTAAAAGTTGACTGCATATTCACCCACAGTCCCAGCATATCCATTCACAGTTTTTTTTTGAAATGACTGATAAAAATGTAAAATTAATTGAAGTAAATTAAATTGAAATAAATTAAATCTACCCAGTCAGTGTAGCTGAGAATGAAAAACTTTTTCATGAGCTGTAGCTAAGCTAAAGGTCTACCAATGGTTTTGTACATATAGCAATTCTTCTTAGAAATATTTGAACTTAAGTACAGTATAATGTCAGAGTCAGGTATCCCAGAGTTAGGAACAAGACTGCTCTCTCTACCCCTCCACCATTCATCAAGTACAATTCTTCACATGGTTTTGTACATATAGCCATTCTTCTTAGAAATATTTGAACTTAAGTACAGTATAACCTCAGTCAAGTATCCCAGAGTAGGACAAGACCACTCTCTCTACTCCTCCACCATTCACCAAGTACAATTCTTCACAAAAAAGTGGAAGGGGGGGGGGGGGGGGGGGGGGGGGGCTGGGCTGAAAACAGCTGCAACAGCCCCAAATGTGGGTTGTGGGCAAGTGAAAATAAATTTAAAAATATTATTAAGTTAGCACAATATACTTGAAAAACTGAAAAAAAGAGAGTTATATTTAAAAAAAAAGGAAGATAAAATATAATTTAAAAATAATGTCTTCTTCCACCAATTCATACAGTGTTAACCAGAATAATACTAAATTATATTTATCAATAAATATATTTCAAAAAAGAAAAGATATTTATAAAAATAAAATAATAAATAAATAGAAAAAATAGAAAGGATGAAAAATATTGAAAGTAACAATGTTAAGGGTGTGTAACTGCACCCACTCAAAATAAAATAATAAATTTAAAAAAAATGAATGGAAAATAGAGGAAGAAACAATCTTAAGATGTGTAACTACATTCATTCAAAATATAATAATAATTTTAAAAATAAATGCATGAAAAATGTTGAAAATAATCACTACACCTACTCAAAATAAAACAATAAAAAAAAAAAAAAAATGAATGAAAAATATTAAAATAACAAAGTTAGTGGTATAACTACACCCATTTATGGCTGTCCAGAAAGTAGGCCAAAGTACACTGGAAACCACCAAAGATAAATTTCAGTGTCATTTCACCACCTGCCATGCAACTACTAAAAAAAACAACAATAACAACAAACAAGGACAACAACACGGCATGAATGAATGCATGGATGTATCAGTGAGGAAAATGTCCCTTCCTACACACAAATCAAACAAGGAATTTTGAAATAATTTGAAAAAAAATCCCCCTACAACATCATGAGCAGTGTCTAGGGCTAGAGACCTTAGAAAATCAATAACTGAAATAAAGAAAACTGGAGACATTCAAAATTGCCTTGGAAGCACTGTTGTGGAAGTCATTTATCCAATTGGTGCAATCACTGCCAAGCAGAAGAATTTACTTGAAACTCTTCTAATGCCACTTTCAATAATGGCTAAGATAATGTTTGCTGGAAAAGTGCCTTGATCATTGCAAGCAAGCTGCAAATTGGCCTCTGGTCCTATATATTATTTTTGATAACTCCCTTTGTGCCTGCCTGGTACCTGCCTGTCTTCTTAACTGCAAAGAAAAACTTTTGAACTATGGGTCCTAGAACAGCAAATTAAACTTCATTCTGCTCCCTACATGGTCCTTGGGGTGCAGAAGGCTTTGAATTTCTTCAAAATGTCCAATTAAAAAGTTAGAAACAAACGAATGCCTTTTCTTTTAGCAAATTGTGTTCGTGAAGCAGGTAAGAGGTCAACAGCATATCCACCCATGCTCTCCATTTTAAAAATGGCTGATAAAAATGCAACAAAAAAAAAGGTGATTGTAGAAAATTAAATCTATGCAAGTGTAGCTGAGAATGTTTAGCTAGCTGAAGCTTAAGCTAAAGGTCCACCTACAGTTTTGTACCTATAGTCATTTTTCTTAGATATTTGTGAAGTTAAGTGCAGTATAACCTCAGAGTCAGGTACCCCAGAGTTAGGAACAAGACCAGTTAACCCACAGTGAAGCAAAACAATAAAAGACCTGTGCCATATCTGACAATTATATGATATTTCTAAACTTGGGTGCTCAGCTTCAGAAATACAGCTTCTTCAGTGTTTTCTCCCTCACCCTGTGCCATCCTCTCTCTCTCTATCTCCCCCTTTCTCTCTACCCTTCCACACTTTACCAAGTATAATTTTTCAGTGGTAGTAAGGGGGTGAAGAAAACAGCTGCAGCAGCCATAATTCTGAAAATTAAAGTTGGCTTAATATATTTGAAAAATTGAAGAAAGAGGGTTATATAAAAAAATAAAAATTTTTTTTTTAAATGGGAAATAAAAAAAAGTTTGAAAATGTCTTCTGCCACAAATTTATAGAATGTTGAACAGAATAATACTAAATCATAAACATCAATAAATAAATTTTAAACAAGTAATAATATTTGAAAATACAATAATAAATAAATTAAAAAATGAATGAAGATCGAAAATATTGAAAATAACAATGTGGATGTCCTGTAGAGTATCAGTCAATTATATGATTTTTTAAAAGTGTTCTCCCTCCCACTCTCCTACCTCTTCTACCCTTCACCAAGTACAATTCTTCACACATGGGTTGTGGGCATGTGTAAATTAATAAAAAAATTATAAAATTGAAAAAAGAGTTATATTTTTAAAAAGGGATTTAAAAATAGTTAAAAAATGTCTTCTTCTACCAATTCATAGCATGTTAACCAGAATAATACTAAATTTTAATCACCAATAAATATATTTTATATAAGTAATAGTATATACCAGAGGCCCATTTGCAGCTTCACTTGCAATGACCAATTATATATTTTTCATACATTCACTTTTAAAAAAATTTTATCACTTCATTTTGAATGGGTATAGTTGCATATCCTTAACATTTTTACTTTCAATATTTTTCATCCTTTCTATTTTTTTTTCTATTTATTTATTATTTTTATTTTATAAATCCCATTACTTGTATAAATGTATTTATTGGTGATTATGATTTAGTATTGTGTCCATAACCCAGAGGATGCTGCAACTGTTTTCTTCCGCCCCCTTCCTTCCAATGAAAAATTGTACTTGTTTAAGTGTGGATGGGTAGAGAGAGAGAGAGAGAGAGAGAGAGAGAGACAGAGAGAGAGAGAGAGAGAGAGAGAAAGGGAGGGTGGAGGTGGTCTGGTGGAATTCTTAACAGCAGCTCTGGGCACTGCTATTTTCAGTGACCACAAAAATTTATCATAGAAAATAGGACCTGTAGCAAATTAGATTGTTTAATGAGTAACTATAGTTTTATTAACAGCAATCCACTATAGATGGAATGTTGTAAAAGTGCTGCATGGAATTCATTTCAAGAGGAAGTTCAAATATTTAAAAAAATATTTTACAAATTTTAGTTCATTGCATTTTATTTCCAATTTTTTTCAGAGAAAGCAATTGTTATTGTGCCATCAATGCACAACAATCTATCCATTCAAGAAAATATGGAAAATATATTTCACAAACCAGAAACAAAAATAATTGATATCCTTAATTCTAGATACTATTCACTGCTAAACTTCCTATTTTAAGTTAATATTGTTATCCTTCATATTTTTTCAGTACAGCTGATCCTATGCCATTTATCCTCTCAGGCTGTTTAGCCTGCCACCCCTAGAATAAACAGAACCAAGGCCCTCAGTCTGGTTTCTTTCTTTTAATACCAGTCTTAACTCTGTAGCATAAAAATTGAAGGAATGTACACACTTTTTTTTATTTTTATTAAATATATTTTTATTTCTATTTCTATTTTTGTATATATTCTTTATTATTAAATAAAAAATAGATATAAAAAGTTTAAAACAAATTGGGGAAAAAGTGTGAAAAGATAAATGAATGGTGATAACTGGTGATTTTTATGCAAATATTGTGGTCACACTGGAGAGTTGGTAGCATTGTGCTCTTCCTTTTTTTTTTTTTTTTTTTTTTTTTTTTTTTAACATTGGGGTTTCCAAACACTGTTAAGTAACCAGGTGTCCCCAAACACTGATAAGTAACCAAGTGGCCCCTACAATGATAAGTAACCTGGTGGTCCCAAACACTGATAAGTAACCTGGTGGCCCCTAACACTGACAAGTAACTTGGTTGCCCCAAACAGTTAGGTAACCTCATTTCATGGAAATCCAGAGAGGAATCAAACTGAATGGAATGTTATAGATAAGAAGTACTCAAGATTTTCAGTAAACCCTTTATTTTTTCAGCTGTAACCTGATCAAATTATCCAGGTGGGTCTGAGCTTTGTTGTTTCTTCACATGGTACTTCAGCTATCCATTCAAGGTGGTGGGCAAAATCCTTCATTATGAAGCTTCTTAAACAGGGTGTTGCATGTGGAAACATCCTACACTGGTAATGCAGGACAACTCTAGGAATGTTTTCTATACCTGAGGCTGTTGAAAAGAGTTTCACACATGTGTATGGAAAATGATATCCTGAAAACCATTGATTTCAAACCAATTATAAAGTGATTATCTGGAAAGAAAATTCAAAAATGTTTTTGTTGAACATGTTTAATAAAAAATAATTCAAAGTAATTTTATACTGGACCAGCTCTGCCTGTATGGTTTACCAAATAACTAGCATTAATATGATGAAATGGTTGTGTTCTTCAAGGCTCATATTAAATTGTTTAAATATTTTATTGATTAATCTTAGCTTTAGAGCATGTTTTTTTTTTGTTTTTTTTGTTGTTGTTTTGTTCAAGCACTGATTTTATTGGAACTACAAATACAATATATATATATTTAATTTATTCACTATTTCCATTTTCATTCCTGTGATTGTTGTGTATGTGAAAGCCCCAGTGTACTGCTTTGCACAGGGGGCCATGATGCCCTTATGATGTCACTGAGTATAATCCAACTTTATAGAGTGTATGTAAATGTGTATAGGTGTACATTATCAGAGGAAGAGAAAACAGGGGGGCTGGATAGGCTTCAAATCCCCCCCCCCCCCAAATTTATCACAGTGGAGCGGAGTACCCCCAACTTAGAGCACCAATTTTTTTTTTCAAATGCTTTACATTAGCACCAATGCTATACCTCACATGTATTATTGGTGTCCAAGATTAATTATCAGGAAAATTCCTAGTTAGTATAGAAAATAGTATGCACCTTTATTTAGAGATGCACAAATATCCATTTATTCATACATGAGAATAACACTAATAATAAACTTATAGCTATGCAGTTTGCAGAAGCAAAACAAGTTTGGTAACTTTGCAGTTGTAACATGTAACTAATTGAAGGCAACAATACCTTCTTGGTTTCCAAAAAGTGTCCTAACTTCTATGTACTCTACAATGACAGAGATGAAACTTAATTATTGAATGCTTCTATATATTCACAAAGATTTTACAGACAATTTTTAGTTTACATTTAGTTTGTATGGTAAAAACTTTCATCATTGATGAGAGTATGAGAGTGGAGGGTCTTTAAACTGTTATAAAATTTTCTATACTAAGCACACTTATTCCAACTTATGTTTTGATAAATATCAATCCCAAAAATAACATAAACTTCAGCCCCTCCACTTTTAATGTGCTGTCTCCTCCCTTGATTATTATAGCATGAAAGCACGCACGCACGCATGCATGCATGCACACACAACTTCCCATAGATTATTTTTGCATTGTGCACACCTAATTCATCTGCTTTCATGATACCAATATACAGTTGTTGTAAAATGAAATTTGTTCTTGTGACTCTAAATACAATAAATAAGTACTGACAAGGCCTGTTCTGCAAAATGTTTATAAACTGATATGCTTTTTATTGGAAATATTATCTTTTTGCAGAGAAGAGAGATGGTTACATTGTTAACTTTAAGAATATTGACTTTGACTATCACATTACTTATCCAAAAATAGTTAAAATATAAAGTTAAGGAATGTAGCTTATATTTAATTAAAGTGGTCTCAATGTAAACTATCTGTAACTATAACATACTTATCCCACACATGAAACATGAAACCTGTAGTGTGTTTCACTAAGTGTCATATGTTGACCACCTTTCCATCCTGCAACAGCCAGCCTGTGTACACGACTGATCATGACAGTGTCAACAAATGGCACTATGTCACAGAATGGAAGTAACCTTGATGCAGTGGCCAACTACAGCTGCATCAATGAACTGTTCACACTGCTCCCTGTAACTAATCATTTTTTATGTATTTAAAAATATATATTTCTCTGTGGCTGCAATGTTGTCTCTTCATAATGGCAGTGTGGTAATAGGTGGCAAGGCAACAAGAGAATCACTTGGAGTGTTCATTAGAGAATGAACATACCCTACTCATTGTTATCCAACAGATTCTAACTTTGTGCAAGCTGAAAGGTGAAGTGTTAGAATAACAGCATATGGTTCTCATTTGCAGCACCTATGAGCCGAAGTCATCGATAAATTTGCTACGCATATTAAATTATGTGGGTAGTTTAGGAAATAATTGATAGAAGTGATTTGTTTTCATCAGGAATTTTCGGTTAAGTAAACTAAGTCTCTCCAGAAAGGCTAGACTATTAATTTCTGTACTCATATCATGTGACAGACATGACTTCTTCTTCTTTCCTCTTCTTTTAAAAATTGTTTTAATATTTTTATTTATTTATTTTTGGATTTTAGCATATATTATATTACTAGCAGCATATACCCGGTGTTGTCTGGCCAATGTCAACATGAAATGTTACAGAAGCCACTCAAATTTCGGCCTGATTGACCCTTAAATTAGCTTTTGGCACTCAAACCTACTTCCTGTGGGTGTGGCTAATACCAAACTGCACACATTGCCACACACACACATGCAGTTAATTATGCTCACCTGGTTACTGGGATTCGATATCCCAAATTTCACCTTGATTGGTCCATAAATGAATTTTTAGCTGGCATAATGTTGTCCTATGAGTGTGTCAATGACCAAACCACACCCATTGACACACATATGTGATTAGATTAGTAATGCTCACTCAATTGCTTTGAAGTCTCATTCCAAATTTCAGTCTGGTTGGTCATTTGATTAGCTTTTACTAGCCAAAACAACTTCTAATGGGAGTGGCTCAGGCCAGACCACACCCATATCTACTTAATGATGCTTTCACTGATACTTGGAGACCACACACCAAATTTTTGCCTGATTGGTCATTGATTAACTTTTTCAGCAAAAATAACTTCCTATAGGCATGGCTATGAAAAAACCACACCCATTACCATTCCCACATGCATTTAATTGCACTCACCCGGGTTATTGGAGAGTGCATGCCAAATTTCGACCTTTTTAATCCAAATGCTAAGCATTGATACCTATACACACATACTTATGAACCAAAATATATATTGAAGTGCATTCATAGATCTAACTCCTTTAGTCCAAGCGTTATTCAGAAGTTCTTTTTTTTGTGGTACTTTTCGCTTTACCAATGGGAAGAGGTGTAACCAGGAGGGATCCCACCCATGTTATTCCCAAACTCAAGTTGTGTATACAAAGCATGTAGTAACTTTATTGTTTCAAGGGTTTGTCTGGTCAAAATACCATTTTGGCCTTTTTTTGGCCTGATATAAAATAGAAATGGGTTTGGTCATATACATGGACTTAAAACATTCCCCAAATTATATTGATTACAAGTGTGTGTGTGTGTGTGTGTGTGTGTGTGTGTGTGTGTGTGTGTGTGTGTGTGTGTGTGTGTGTGTGTGTGTGTGTGTGTGTGTGTGTGTGTGTGTGTGTGTGTGTGTGTGTGTGTGTGTGTGTGTGTGTGTGTGTGTGTGTGTGTGTGTGTGTGTGTGTGTGTGTGAGTGTGTGTGTGTGTGTGTGTGTGTGTGTGTGTGTGTGTTCATGGGTCTATCCCTCAAGGTTCAAATGTTTTTGCTGAAATACCACTTTTGGCATTTGTAGCATCTCACACAGAAAAGAAAAGGTGTGGCCAAGTGGGACCCAGCCTATGCTACTCAGAGTGAAGTTGTATAAGCATTTCCAAGTTTTAGATCTGTAACTTTTAGGGTTTTTTCTGCCCAAAACTATATTTGGCTATTTCTCTTTACCATGGCAAACATTTTCCGAACATTTTAGCCCATGTTTTAAGTTGGGTCAAAATCTATCATCATGCCAAGTTTCAGAGAAATCAACTCACAGGCTTGGCCAGAATAATGGTACAGACAGACAGACAGACAGACAGACAGACAGACAGACAGACAGTCAGACAGACAGACAGATATTTCCTTTTTTATTACAAAAAGAATGGGTTAGTCACAGGAAGAAAGAAAATGGAATGAAAAAACTATGGAGAAAAAAAATGGGGAAAAACTGCTACTAAACATGAGTAGCAACTAGGCCTGAAAAAACAGAAAAAACCATAAACCAGTTTTTAAGTTAGCATAAAAATTTCGTAACAGCTGAAAAGGTTTTGACAAGTCTTTGCACACATGGTCTTTGGGTGGTTAGTTAAGTAATTGAAAAAAAAATGCTAAAAATAGCACTTCTGATAGGGCAAACTAAACTCAATCTTCCATAACAAAAGAGCCTGAAAAGGAATGGCAAAATAATTAAAGCTAGTAATTTTCAAGATAAAAGTCCACATTTCAATCCCCTAATTGATCCTTTCATTTTTTATCCCCCTCCTTATCCTTTCCTTCTTTCCAAATACAAAATATATGGAATTTTGATCATCATGATCACAATTTCTGCATTGTTGGGTCTACTACTCCTGGACTGGTGGTGGTTCTCAATGAACCATAATCCCTTTACCTACCACCACCCACCCCTCTGTTTTCCCAAAGGCTGCCTCCCATAGGCCTAAAAAAATTTGGTGCTGAAGATACCACCAATATTATCATACCAAATTTAATACATGTGGAGTACATAAGTGACTATTAACCTGTGTTTATTAATTGTATTTTCATGTGTGTATCTTGAGTTGGCTCCAGAAGATATTTATAAACTGGTGTGCTTTTAATTGGAAACTGCGTTGCTTTTTATAGAGAAGAGGATTAGTTACAATGTCAACTTTAGGAATGTCAACCCAATTGAAGTTATGCTAATGTTGGTGTTTCCATGACTATCATATTACCAATCCAAAAAAAGGTTTAAAATATCAAGCTAGGAATGTAGTAGCTAATTAAAGTGGTCTTAATGTAAACGATCTGTAACTATAACAATACCCATCCTACATATGAAACATGAAACCTGTGTTGTGTTTCACTAAGTGTCATATGTTGACCAATTTTCCATCCTGCAACAGCCAGCCTGTGTATGCAACTAATCATGACATTGCCAACAAATGGCACTATGTCACAGAATGGAAGTAACCTTGATGCAGTGGCCAACTACAGCTGCATCAATGAAGTTTTCAAACTGCTCCCTGGAACTATTCATTAGTGATTTTTTTTTCTCTGCAGTTGCAAAATTGTCTCTTGGTAATGGCAGTGTGGTAATATAGGCAAGGTAACAACTGCATCACTTGGAGAGTTCATTGGAGAATGAACTTTCTCTACTTATTGTGGCCAACAAGACCATACCTTGGTGTGAGCTGAAAGGGGAAGTTTTAGAGTAACAACATATAGTCCTCATCTGTAGATCCTGTGAGTCTAAGTGATTAGCTAATTTTGCTATACAAATGGGATGGCAAGTAGATTTGGATATTGTTGATAGTAGTAATTTGTTCTCATCAGAAGTTATGAGTTAATTAAACTAACACTCATAGAGAGGCAAGATTATTAATTTCTGTCTCTATCATATGACATGTAATACTTCTTTATCTTACCTCTTTTCCTAATTTATCAATTGATTTAATTCTTTTCTTCTTATTATTACTATTATCGTTATCATCATCACCATAATCATCATCATCATTTTAGTGTTTATTATAGCTATTATTGACGCTTAGATTTCTTTCAAGGTAAGTAGTTGATAATGTAATCCTAGCTTGCACATAGTGCAAGCTTTGGTACTAGGTGGTCAATACCATTTTGTTATGAACTTACGCTCAATCATTTTAATACAATTTTATGTTGCAACTAATCATTCTTATGAGAAGTAGAATCTGTCTTCTTCAGCTGGTAAGTTACAGAAAATGTATGAATTTACTAACTGGCTACGTTGGAAACTTCAGAGTTGCCTAGATGATAGACTATAGAGAGCCTGAACTTGGGTGGCCTTACCAATGGTTGTTATTCACCATGTTGAGTACAATTCTACAGTAGAAAATCAGTACTGTCATTTAAAATCTTGTTCCCACACTAAAATGTTGTCCCCCTTACTGCAAACTGTTATAAAAAATGGTTTCCCTTCATAAATAGTTTTATTCCATGAGTGTAAGAATTGATGTACTCATTTCAAATAGCGTTAATACTATAGAAATTCTTGGTATTGTTGTTTTTGATTTTCACACACCAATTTTTGCTATTTCATTTCAATTTTCTTCCAAAAAAATAGGGGAAGAGACTACCTGACCTGATATTCTGCACGGTTGCTATAGTCATTTTCATTAAATTTTGACCTTCTGTAGTTGAACACTTCAACCTTGTATTCATTGGACAGGATGGGTTTTTCAACAATTTAAACAGATACTTTCACATAAACTCTACTAGACTCAATGAGACTGTCTATAAGTTCCAATCAGTGCCAGTTGGAAGGTTTCGAACAGGGTCTATTGGATGTACTATCACACCATTTCAGCCATCGGCCGCATTGCTTGCTAGGCCCACCTTCGTTGGGCTGTGGTCACAAAATTGTCTTAAGGAAGAGCATGTCTTATAGCAGACCTTTTTTTCTGGAGTACTTGTATTCAAGGATGACGTGTCTTATGAGAGCACATGTCTTAAGGGAGGTTGTTCTTTGTAGGAGGAAATATCTTATGGGAGGTCATGTATTGGTGGAGTGCATGCCTTCAGGATGGCATATCTTACAATATGTTGTGTTTTGCTGTAAGTAATGTCTTACTGGAGGACATGTTTTTCTTGAAAGTTTGTATTATAGGAGGGTATGTTTTGCAGTTTGAGATGTCTTACACTTTACTTGAGGTATGTTTTGTAGGATGTCATGTATTTCAGAATTTTGTACCTTCCAGCTGCTCTCCCAAAGCAGCAGTCCCTCCAGTAATTTATATTCACCTGCTATGTCTGAGTTCAACAAATTTTATACTCCTTTTGGAATTGCTGATAGGTTTTTTTCTTGTAAACTTGGCTGGCAATGTTAAAATTTATTAATGTCTCTTTGAAATGGTAGCTGTAAACTCTACGCATTCCCTTTGATGAAAATAAAATAACAGTCATGGAAGAGCCATTTTTGGGTTTCTTTTAGTTACTCCACTTGAACAATGGGGTGTGGACAAACGGAACATAGCACAGGTTACTTTCCCTTACCTTAATATCATATCTGCTAATTTTCAACCATATCCTTACAGGCATTTGGCATGTTATCACATGCATGCACACATGCATGCACGCACGCATGCACACCACTAGTTCTATTAGTATAAGATTCTAATAAACCAACACAAGTGACCCCATGCATGTACACATATGGTTCTTATCACCTGTATGGCTCCTGCACTGTGAACAGCTAATAGAACTAACTTGATTTTTAAAGGACAATTTTAATATTCTTATTTATTGATTTATTTATTAATCTAATATGACTATTATAATTATTTTTTTTTATCCCAAAATTTTGTGGATGCTATAGCATCCCCTTATCTACAGCCTTGGTATCTTATTATAATTCATGATTTGTCTGTCTGTTTGTCTTTGTGTAATTATATTCTTGTCTGTATCTTTGTCTGTCTGTCTGTCTGTCTGTCTGTCTCTCTGTCTGTCTGTCTGTCTGTCTGTCTGTCTGTACCATCATTCCGGCCAAACCCTTGACCCAACTTAAAACATGGGCTAAAAATTCCTCAATAGTTACCATGGTAACAAGAAAAAGCCAAAATGGCATTGACCACATCCCCCAATAATGTGCACTGTGTGAATGTGAAAGGTGGAGTGAAGACCACCTATACTTCAGATTTCTATTGTGCTGGATTGTTTTGATTTCATGCTAACTATTTAGAAGAGAATATGGCAGAATCCCAGATTACTGAAATTCCTATGACACTTGACCTGTCTTACATATAGTTGGATTTATCACCTTTCAGGTTTGAAATTTCTATGATATCTATTTTATTTATCACCTTTCATGACTGTGAATTTCATACGACATACAAAATGGATGTTACATTTCACAGGAGTAAATATTTCACCTATCCAAATGACATTAGTCATATATGTTACATTTCACAAATAAAACATTCCACCTATCCACAGAAATTCTGGACATGTTTTATGATTGGAAACATTGACTTTTATGTTGCTGTAATGCATATAAATATTACATGGTGTGTACTAGCATACACTGATGCAGATCAAGTATCACTTTGAAAAGATAAAAAAGAACAATTTCATCATAAACCACTTTAAAGTGTCCTATAATTACTTAACTATAACAATAGCACACACTTGTTTTAAGTAGATTTATCATATATATCTTGTATATTATATGTAGAATTTTTTAATTTAAAAATTTTTTTTATTTATTTTTTTAATTATTGCAATGACGTCCAGCAATGAAGTACATCTCACAATCAGGTATTATTAATAGTGTAATTGTTCTACACTTCATCAGAATCAGATGAACCAACATTCAGTGTTAGTGTGATTGCTTGATTATTGTGACTGCATATCCATGTTAGAATGCTAGCACGAAACAGTATCATGATCATAGAGTCACCATATGCTCATTGCTTGGTCTAAGTTTTTTTCATTTACTTGTAACACCCATTTTTAATCTTTCAGTGGTTCTGTTCAAGATAGAAGACTCCAACTTGGGCAGTGCCGAACCAACTAATTTTCTTCTGTTTCTTCCTCAGACATCATGACACTCCCTGATCGCCTCTCAAACAGCTGGAAAACACAAATAATGGTAAACTATGCCTCATACAAACATCTCTTCAACTGATATTAACTGAACAAGTTGAAATATTATGTGATCATGCATTATTAATGTGGCTGTCCGGGGATGGGTGGGGTGATGGCAATTCAGGATTCTACCCAGTGGGACGGGCAGGGAAGAAACTTCTAACCCAAATTCCTTTATCTTGTACCCAAGTCATAGCGCAGATATTAATTGACCAAATTTCCAAAAAAGGTAATGGTTTAGCTAGTTATGTCACACAATTGTTAAATGTCCAATTGTCTGTCTAATTGAAGTAGTCAACAAGAGTTGGCATTGATTCACCATGGAACTGAAACTTTCCATTACAGCTAAGCATATGAGACAGGAGGAGGGGGGCAGTGGATTACAAGATTCTGATCTCACCCATATTTCAGTTTCTAGTTAGACTGGAACCATGACAACACACATAGCAGCCTCCTACATTCATACTACCAGGACAACACATGTGGCAGCATCCTATGGACGCATAATGTCAAAGGGTCCACTCTGCTCTAACCATGGCAACACAAGGACCATAAAAGTGATATAGATAGATAGCTAGATAGATAGATGGATCAATGGATCGATGGATAGCTGGATAGCTGGATAGCTAGATTGATAGAGATAGAGATAGATAGATAGATAGATAGATAGATAGATAGATAAATAGATAGATAGATAGATAGAGAATGACAGAAAGACAGACAGACAGACAGACAGACAGACAGACAGACAGACAGACAGACAGAGATAGATAGATAGATACATAGATAGATAGATACATACATACATACATACATACATACATACATACATACATATATACATGCATGCATGCATGCATGCATGCATGCATACATACATACATACATACATACATACATACATTCGTACATACATACATACATACATACATACATACATACATACATACACATATACATGCATACAACATACATACACATATACATGCATACAACATACATACATGCATACATACATACACTCACATACACACACACACACACAAACACACACACACACACACACACATACACACATACATCTTAAACCTTGAACCTTGAAAGAAAGTCATCCGTGAGGATGATGCTTCTCTGCCACTCAGTGGCAGACTGGATTAAAGTTTAAACAAAACAATTACTGTCACTCCTTTATAGCGATTTTTCCGATACTTATACCTTGCCATATCCTGCCTTCTCATAAATAATCTGTGGCATGTGTTACACACAAATGGAGAAGTAGTTGTGGTAGAGCTGGTGTCATGTCTGTCAAAGGTCGATGCTGCTTCCCACCATATCCTGTCCTTCTCCAATCTCTCCTTGGTGCAGATATTTAAACCTTCTCTACACTGTGCTCTCCATAGACCTCTCTCCTTTGCATCTCTATACCATCTTCTCTCATCAATCTTGAACCTCTTAAGACCTTTCCTTACTCTGTCCCTCCACTTTAGCTTACATCCATGCATGGGTCTTCGATGAGATAACCAGCCAAACAAGAGCTTCTTGGGAATACGATCCTCCTGCATTCTGGCAACATGACCCAACCATCTCAGTCTCCTTTCTATAACCACATCTTCAAGAGCTTCATCTATGCCAAAATTTCTCCTCATCTGGTTACTGCTGATGTTACCAGCTCGTTGCTCAGCCCTACTGATGTTCATGATAATGATATGCCGGAGACATCTGTTGTCGAATGCCTCAACCTTCTGGAGACTCTCTTGCTTGCCCAAGTCTCAGCTTGATAGAGCAGCACACCTAGCACAGCAGCACAATTGACCATCCTCTTTTATCTTTGGGAATAGATTTCCATTGCAGAATGCAGGTCTACATAAGGCATCAAAAGTATGAGAAGCACGAGCCACCCTGTCCTCCACATCCATCTTGATCTCTTCATGTGACTCAAGGATGCTCCCCAGGTATCTGAAACTTGACACTGCCTCTATGGTCTCCACTTCAATGCGTATTGGCTTCAGATCCTTCTCTCCACACGATGTACCAGCCACAAACAGCTTTGTCTTGGGAAAGCTCATTGTCAACCCTCACTTTGAAAGTACTTCAAACAACCACTCCTCAGCTCTCACAATGCTCTCTCTGGAATCTCCCATAACAGCTGCATCATTAACAAATTGCAACTCAGTCACTAACACATGCGATGGTGTTTTGTCCTCTCCCCCATCAGCTTGCCACCACACTTTTACAACATTTCAGTTCCAAAAGGCTGGTATTCTCTTCTCCACTCCTCCATCACAAGGTTGAAATAGAGGTTGAGAAGTGATGGGGCGATGGTACAGCCCTGCCTTAAGCCTTTGTTCACTTCAATTACAGGTGTGGTAATGCCATCAACAGACACCTCAACTTTCATTCCATTATGGAGGGACTGTATCAGCCTCACAATCAGAGGTGGGATGCCATATTTCTCCAGCACCAACCAGAGTGCTTTATAAAATAGTAGAGGACTTGGCTCATGTTTGTGTGCACTTAATTTAGAGGAGGATAACTCAACTGTTTTAGGGCAATATGAACCCAAGGAACAACATGGGATGTGTGCCAAATTGTGTATCTGCTGCAAACATGCTGAAAATGACCACGCCCTATTTTTCTGAGGTAAAATAGTTCTATCTTCTAAACTGTTAGAGCTACAGACCACCTGAGGTGCTCAAAATGTTCAGAATGACCAAGGAAGAAAGGGAAGCATAGTGTTAGAGAGAAGAGCTCCATAGACAATATGAGAAGGAAAGAGAAGAGCAATAAAAAGCTGAAAGAGATAGAAGATTGGAAGAGTTATTGGAGCTAACCAAAGTGATAGGAGCTGGAATGTTAGAGAACTCCAGCCCTTTATTCAGACAAGTTTATGGTAAAATAAGAGAAAAGGTGGATAGGTTCTGGCCAATGAAGGCTGACAACATGTGTAAACTTATTTCTCTTCATTCAAAGTACACATGATCACATATAGAGCAAAAAGAGAAGATTGGACTAAGTACTTGGCTCCATTACTTTAACCACAACCAAAGATAGTCTACATCAGCTTGGACGAAGACAGCCGACAAGATTATGATGTTGAAAAAGAAGCCCTCAACTGTCATTTCAGGGTGGGTAACTCAGGCAACTCACCACTCAAGGTTGGATCAGCTTAGATGGCAGCTGGGAGAGTCCTGGTTCACAACAGGAGAGACAGGCCAGTGTTTGGCAAGAAGGTGGCAGGCAAAGTGTATGATGGTGGAAGAAGTTTCTGACCTCGTTGCACAAGATTCCATTGTGAAAAGTATGCCCTGACAACTCCACATGTATGTCCATGATCGAAAGTCTGACACAATGAAAGAATCAGTTGCAGTGGCAGATGATTTCATGTCTGTGCGAAGATGGAGTTTTAATGTTGTCCATGAACCGGATTGGATAGCAGTGTAGCCACATCAGAAGGAGGAAAGTTGTGTTCCTATGCTGATACTGGCAAAGACAGACCTCCTTGTCCCCGAACTAACAAACAAGATAGAAGCATTGGACATCTCAACAGTGATCAACTTAGAGACTACTACTAAGTTAACAATTTAATTTTTTAAGTGCTGGCTTAGGGAATGACCAGAAAAGCAACAACTGGAAACCACAGCCAAAGTTTGATCCTCATGGCAAACCACACGTTATTCAGTGTAATTCCTACAGTATTACACTTTTGAATTACACAGCAAACCAGCTGCTACCTAGTCAAAGGCAGAGGTGAACTGGGTAAGAGCATTGACACAGCAACAAGAGCTGCATTTGGTTGAATCTAATGTAAAAAGGGCCATTGTGTGTGGATCAATTGAAGGAGAGTTATGCAAAAATATATCTCTTGATATAGGAGCTACTCAGACAGTAGTAAGAAGAAAACTGGTTGATCCCAAATTTTTCACAGGAAAGTACAATGTAGTCAGAGGTTTTAATGGTATCAGGCAGTTTTTCCAGCTAGCAAGGACCGGTGAAAGAGTGGATGGAGTGGCTGATGACTTGTCTTATGATGCATTGCTAGAATTTGACATCCCAGAGCTGTTAGAGATTGGCAAAAGGCTGCTCTCTGATGACCTCATTGGCATGGTATGCACAAGAAGCAAACAGACAGAGCCACATCAAGAATTACTATCAACACACAGAGAACCCAGAAATCAGCAGTCTGATAACTCAGACGAGAATGAGGAGAGTGATGGTGAAGACTGTCCATTTACTTCAGAGGGAGGAACTAAGTATGAGATACCTGATGAGGACAATTGCTCTGATGAGGATAGTGATGTTTCTGAAGATTACGGTGACTCCTCAATTTCTACACAGGTAGAATCAGAAGAACTTGACTCAGAAGACCCTAACTGTCTCAGTGAAGCCAGAGTGGCGCTAGACAAGGAAAAACCACAATCTAAGCACAAACAAAGAGCTGGTAATTGGTGAAAGGCTAGGGCTGACTATATTGCAGGCAAACCTGAACATTGTTTGGATAGCTCTGCTGAGGAGTTCCATGGAAATCAAGAGTTGGATGACTCCCTTGCCAGTTAGAGAGAGAAGGCCAAAATGAATGTTGACAAATTTATTATCTAAGTAGGTCTGCTTCTTAAGAGAGCCCGAGATCAACTTGGTGAAGTTACGAAGCTACTTAGTGTGCCTCAGTCATATAGGTCCTTAGTGCTGTCCCAAGCACATGCACCTACCAACTAACTAGGCAGGGATAAAACCATTCAGAAGGTGTTTGACAACTTCTGCTTGCCTGGACTTCCCAGAAAAGTGAAGCAGTTATTCAGGGCATGTCCTGATTGCCAGCAGACAAGAAAGCACCCTTTCATGCTCACCTACATCTGTTACTTATCATCAATGTTCCCTCCCAGAGGATAGGAATAGATATGGTTGGACCTTTACCAACAACAGCAGCTGGAAATTGCTTTAGTTTGGTGATAGCAGATGATGCTACAAGGTGGCGGACAAACATATCCATTAAGACTCATTAAGATAGTAAGTGTGTAGCAGACAAGAATTTGCTGATGTTTACCAATGTTGGTGTACCAGAACAGATATTGACAGACCATGATAAATTTTGTGAACCTGTTATTTAGCGAACTCTACCTCCGCTGCTTGCCATACAGAGCATAACCATCACTCCCTACCACCAAATTACTGATTATCTCATGGTAAGATACAATGGAATTGTCAAAAACATGATTTGCAGAACCTCTAAATTATTGCAAGGTCAGTGGGACTTTGCCCTTCCGTTCTTGCTTGGAGAACTGAGGCGAACCCCAAGTGCTACTACTGGGTTTACACCATCAGAACTACCGTATGGACACCAAATACATGGACACTGCAAATGCTTCGTCAGAAGTGGCCAAATGACACCCCTTTAGGATTGTTTAAGTCAAATGAAAGAATTAGCCAATGAAAAGGAACAAAAGAGCAAGGTTAAATAAAGATTTGTTATGACAAAAAAGCGAAAGAGAGGACTTTCAGGGCGGGAGAACTTGTGCTGGTACAGACTCAGTCTATGATATCAATAATGGAAAATGAGTGAAATGTGAGAAATGTGATGGAACCCTCATAAGTTGAACATATCAGACCATCCAGGCGTCAGATCAAAGACAAGTGAATTTGTTGAGAGAAATTTTCTCCCCCACAGCAAGGTGCATGCTTGTTCATACAGAATTGGAAAGAGATTTCGAACCTTCCATAGTAGAAGGGAAGGAAAGCAGACTCAAGGTCAGCGACAGACTAACATATGAAGAAATGAAACAGATAGACCAGCTGATGGCAGAATTTGGAGGACTCAGGATAGGTCAACCTGAAGTGACTACAGCTGCAAAGATAATCATAGAGACCAGATCAGCATACCCAATCAGCTGACATCATTATAAGTTTGATTGAATCAAGTTAAAAACCATGTATGATGCAGTTCATGAACAGCTAGAGATGGGCATTGTAGGGCCCTCTTGAAACATCTGGGCCTCTACAGCACTGCTAGTGGCAAAACGTGATGGAATGAATCAACTTTGTGTGGATTTTTGGAAATTTGATAGTATCACCACATCCGGTCCTTTCCCCTTACCACTGATAGAACAACTACTGGACCAACTCGGGAAAGCAGCATATATCTACACACTGAATCTTCTTAAGGGGTATCATCAAGTGTCAGTGCAAGCAGATCCCATTCGTAAAACAGCCTTTATCATCAGTTGAAGCAAGTAGGAGTACACTAGAATGCTATTTGGGCTGAAGAATGCACCTTCGGTATATCAAAGGATGATGAACACAATTATTGCTGACCTTACCATCTTTGCAGCAGCCTATATTGATGACTTGATCATATTCAGTGAGTCATTCCAGGACCATGTGAAGCACCTGAGAGTGGTGTTTCAGCGTTTAGAAGAGACGGGTCTCAAGCTCAAGCCAGAGAAGTGTGTTATTGCAGGAAGCAGTAGTCACTTTTTAGGACATATTGTCGGAGAGGGACAGATTTGGCCACTGGAGGCCAAAGTGAAGGTGGTAGCTGAATACCGTTGTTCCATCAAGGAAGAAACAAATAAGAGCATTTCTTAGCCTGACTAACTATTACAGGCACTTCATCCATGGTCATGGTGCTATAGCAGTGCCCCTCAATGATGCCACAAGAAAGCTGGCTCCAGATTGTGTCGAGTGGAAACAAGAACGGAAGGATGCATTGGTCTACTCCAGACTGCTCTGATTAGCCATCCCATGCTCACCACTGAGACAAAATCAATCACCTTTTTTTATACAGATGCTTCTAATATTGGAATAGGTGCAGTACTCAGCCAGGATGTCTAAGGAATGGCCATATGACCTCCAAATAGTCGAACCTACTATATTTCAGTTCCAAGGAGTCCAACCACCATGATGTCGAAGTTTAGAGTTTTTTTTTTTTGTTTTTTTTTTTAGGTAAAAAGTTTGATTTCAATATTTCAGGTCAATCACATCATCCCAAAAAATGGTTCATTTCACCAATTAGTGTTTGAAACAGGTAGTTTTACCCATTTTCACAAGCCCCAGTTATTCAAGAAAAATTCATTTCTATAATTTTTTTTTTATATGTATTTAGAAACTTAATATTGTATTGAATTAGCTATGTCATGTAACATGGGTGATACGAACATTACATTTTATCATATCACATTGCCTAAATTATAAAGTATATTATTAACAATTACATTACTTCTCCAGCTTGAACTCTATCTTGCAATTGATTCTCTCACCACCCAAGTTGTGGCATTTGCAAAGGGGTGTGCATGGGAGCTGGTTCCCTCTGTAAGAACATTGCCTGGAGCACAATGGTTTGAGGTGTAGGAAATCCACCAATCGAATAGGTTTGGAAGTGCTTTCCTCTTCCTCAAACCTTCAACCATTTTCCTATAAAAATTTCAGCTCAAGCACTGCTGTTGTGTATATCTCACACATGACATCCACTAAGCTCCCTGGCTAAATGTGAAGAAGCAGTGTGACTCAGAGTGGCAAAATCTCTGATGACTCCGAGATGGGGAGGTGGGGGAATATGGATCTGGAACACCCCCCACCAGCTTTGGACAATTTTTAAGGCACGTTGAGGCTACATACTTTGCAAAGAAACTTCTTAAGGTACTCTGGTGCCACCACTTCTCTACAATAGAAAGTAGCTAAGTAGCTGATTATTGTTCCCAAAGTATTACACAAGCTCAAATTAAAACAAACATTGCCTAATTTAATTTCTATATTCATGATCATGGTTTTATTTTTTTTGAAACTAGCAAAAGTATTCAGCTTCACCTGGATAAAAAACAATTCCAAATCTCCATACAAACTGTAACCATTACATATATCTACAGTTGAAAGAATAAAGGGGGGAATTATTTTGGATTATCTTTTTTTCTTTCTTTTGTTTATTTTGGTTGATATTTACTTTCCAGCTCACTGAGTTACCTACAGTAGCAACACACTCAAAGCCAACAGCTGTAAACCACCTTCTAATTTTGGCTTGAAAAGAAAGATAAATGGCTGGAAGAATAATGGCAATGAAAACTTAACCTAGGAAGAGTAGTCACTAAGTTACTAAATGTAGCACCTTTTCCAAAGCCAGCAATTGTGATCCTCTTCGTTGTAGCCTTAGTGTAGTTTAAAAAATGATCCCATTTAGGCAGGGGGGGGGGGGGGGTGGGGGGTGGTGGTGGAATTAAGATTCGTCAAGGACCACCCCCTGGAATAAAAAGACCCACCAGCTATAAAACTTTGTTAAGATATTTGAAAAGAAATAAAAGCTGGAAGAAAAACAGGAGAAAATAAATGGGAGGGGGGAGTGAAAAGGGTGAGGGTGTGGAAAGTTACACATAAAAGTTGGTATATTTGGAAAATAAAAAAAAAAAAGAAAAGGAAAACAAGAAACATGGCCTAAGTTGGAATTTCCAACCTTCAGCATGGAAATCCCATGCAGTAACCATTATGCCATTGTTGTTGTTTTTTCAGGCTTTTTTTTTTTTTTGTATGGAAAATTTGAATGATTTTTAACCCTCCCCTTCCCCCAATCGTGGTCCACTTTTGGTATTTCAATTCACATTATTACCTACCTTACCACCTAAGGATAATGTGTGAAAAGTTTAATTAAAATCTGTTCAACCATTGCAAAGCCTTATGCTAACATAAAAAAAACAGGTCTACTACTAAATAAATATAGATATCCCTTCTGTTCTTTTTGTTGACAGCATCAAGTAGTTTCTATTCCTTTGACTTACATGAGCACTTTCAGATCATATGCTATACCATACACAGTCCAAGAGAAAATTGCTAAATTCAGTCTGTTTTTTCCCCCCCTCCCACATACCAATTTTTTTACCTGTTAAGAATAGGGGGCATGATATAAGGCACATAATACAAATAGGACTACTTTTTCAAATTGGAAATACTGTAATAATTAATAAAAAGTGCCACTAACTAAGTGTAACAATTAATACACAATCTTAATGTACTGAGGAGTGCAATCTCTACTTCTGAAATAGTAGCATTCTTGTCCTCTATGGTTGTAAGCATAATTGCCCAAAGTTAACCTTTGAAAAGATCCTCCTCCCAGAAACAGGACACAGTTTGCTCTGGCCGCCAAACTACTTTGAAAAAATGCCATTAGCGTAGAATCCTTTGATCCTGTAATGTCTTCAAATGATGAATCCATCTGTTCCAGGGACAACTCAGGATCTAAATGATCTAGCAAATATTGAGAATATCTATCTACATTATCCTTTTTCATAGAATGACTTCCATATTTCCCAGAATCAGTAAATACAAGTGTCTTTGTTCCGTTCATACGATCCAATGCTTTTTTGTAGTCAGATGTAATTTCTTTAATGCAATCCTCAAATTCGGTAGAATGAAATATTTTGGGATTTAGGTTTAGGTGTTCTGATCTTATCATCACAACAACATACTGCTCACCATGCATGTGCTCAGATAAAAATCTATTGATATAGCCAATAACTTTTTTGCTGGGAAGTAATGGAGATAAACGAAATGGAGGATACCTTATTGCTGGTGGGCGGGTATTAACTAGACCAGTTGTAGTTAGACCTTTACCACACCTTGATCCTGATAGTTCAGCCCGCCAATGTCCCTCTTTTCTTAATCCTCTCCACTCATCAAATATAACAGTCTTATTTCGTTGTGCAGCATTAGTGGAGCCAAAAATCTTTTTTCGAAAATTGCTGTCAGAAATAGGAAATTCTATACACACTGTGCTTATGTTGAATCCATTTCTTTTAAAAAAAATAAACCAATATTGACCTGCTAACTCGTCCAATGATTTGCATTTAAACATAATATTTGACTGAACATACTTTAGTTGAACAAAAATTATTTCCTTGGATGCATTTTGTAATGAACTATTGGACACAAGGATTGAGTTTTTTTGCTTTAAACTTATCTGATTCCAGTAGTTAATATCAAATAAATTCCGAAAGTTGAAGTCACTTTGACAACCAAAATCAAATGTATGATTACCATTTGAACAAATAGAAGGTTCCATAACTTGGGAAATGTTAACTGAGCTTGCCCAGCACTGTAATTCAAACAAGTTTTGGAGAGCCATGCCAGTTTGTTCCCACATTTCTAAACTTAGAACCATTGGCTGACCATGAGATTGCTGAGAAAATTGGATAAATGGATTCTTATTTTGGTGCCTGTTAAGCGTTCCATTGTTGAATTCCAAATGTGTTAAATTCTGTTTCCTAGCTTTGTTTGGTTGACTATCACCATTTTGGTAAGGAATATTCAAGTCAAATCCACTTTTACTCCAACTACCATAGTGAGGAATATAGACTTTGTTGTATCCAATGATGAACATGATTACAGATACAGCAAGCAGGAAATAAAAACTCCTCCATCTGGGTGGCATGTCTCTAAAAGTGATAACAGAACCTAGAAATAGAAAATGTAAAATTAAAACAGAGAACTGTTGATAACAATTAAGAATTATAAATAAACCAAAAAGAGTATATATATCGAGGGACCACATTACCTACCTATTCAGTATTGTTTTTCTACACTTAGATATCATGATATAAACTGTTTCTTGTGCGATTTGTTTAGATCTACCTCACATAAAAAATATATCTGTTGCTGTTCTATGTAAGGTGTAGTGATATGGGTTATTTTTATCAGCCTCTGATATATTATATTTGCATCAGAAGCTTTATCATACTATAATTTACAATTTGTCCATCTCTATGTCTGCCTGCCTGCCTACCTGCCTGTGTGTCCATATGTATGTGAGGACTCTAACTCCTCCCAAACCGCTGGAGATATCTTCATAAAATTTCAGGAATTGATTAGGGCACCTTACACTACGTCATTACAAATTTTTTGTTCAGATTGGGAGGGTATGGGTGTGGTTGTGTCAGTGGGTGTACATTAATGACAATGCACACAACTATCATAAAAAATGTCCATGTGTATTAATATTATTATGTTTGTTTGATTAATGATATTTGTTTCAATAATGCCTATATGTTACATAAAGCAAACTAAACGTGTTTGTTACTGCAAGTGGCCAACATAAAAACCTCCCTTTGAGAAGCTTTTGTGCTAGTTTTACAAATTCTTAATGTCACAAAACATAGTCCCAGCTGCTACATTATATAATCAACTGTCAATCAATCTATCAGTCTCCCTGAAGTGTGGTTGTAATGCTATCTCCCTCAAATTAATCTGCAGAAATGAAAAATTGCTTACAATATGTTCATTGCTTCAAGTACTAATTTCCATCCTTTTTACTGATTATTACTGTACACTGTAAGTCAAAATGGTGAGAAAGTAGACCCTCTAAAACTTCCCAGGGCAATACTGGCACGCAAGAATGGCATTGTCACTACATCAAGGACAAGTTGCTCCATCAATTACCTGACTATGCAAGTGGGTACAGGTAGTGCACATTAACCAAATGATTCTTGAAACAGTTACAGTCACATTCACTAACACCTTTTAATATGTATATTTTGGTTCAAAGTATGTATGTATGTTTGTTTTTATGTGTATCTAGGCATCACAGCCTAATATGTGAACATATATGCAGAAATTTGGCATGTGTTCTCCAAGATCCTGGGTGAGCGATATTAAATACATGCGGACATGGTAATGTGTGTGGTTTTACCAGAGCCACACACACATGAAGTTATTTTGGCTGAAAAAAAGTTAATCAAAGACCAATCAGGTAAAAATTAAGCATGTGGTCTCCAAGTGGGTGTTGTTTAGCCATTTCCACATCCACTAGAAGTTATTTTGGCTATTAAAAGCCAATCAAACGACCAACCAGACTGAAATTTAGAATAAGGTTTCCAAGCAACTGGGTGAGAATTACTAATCATGTGTATTCATCAATGGGTGTGGTTTGGTCATTGCCACACCCATTGGACATCATTATGATTTTTAAAAACTCATTTATGGACCAATCATTAACAACATGTGGGTGTTTTAATGTGTGTAGCTTTTTATTAGCCACACACATAGGAAGTTGTTTTGGATGCCAAAAGCTAATTAAAGGACCAACAGGCCAAAATTTGAGAGGCTTCTATAATTTTTCATCTTGACATCCCCTGGGAATGAGCTGCTAGTATAGGTAAGTAGGTAGGTAGGTAGGCAGGCAGGCAGGCAGGCAGGCAGGAAGGCAGGCAGGCAGGCAGGCAGGCATGCCTGCATGTATGCTTGTATATGTGTATGTATATATATATTCATATATATGTTCATGTATATATATATTCATATATATGTTCATGTATATATATGTGTGTGTGTATATATGTGTGTGTGTGTGTGTGTATATATATATATATATATTTTTTTTTTATGACAGCCTGCCAAATTGCTGCAAGGATTTGGTCAAAAAATGGCATATATGATGTTCAAGTAAGTGGAAGTAACCTGGGTATGCTTTCTTTGTCCACACCCTATTGTTCAAGAGGAGTAACCAAAACAAGCCCAAAAAAGGCTCTTCCATGTCTGCCATTTTATTCTCATCAAAGGAAATGCACATTCACACACTACCATTTCTAAGAGATGTTATTGCATTTTAACATTGCTCACAAGGTTGACAAGGAAAAAAAATTTATCAGCAATTAAAAAAAAGAAAAAAAGAAGTTGAACTCAAAAATAGTGTTCCATGATATCCTATTGCTGCAATGGACTGTTGCTTTGGGAGAGCAGCTGGAGATACAGTATTCTGTGCTCCCACTTTCCCACTCCCCACCCCCCCCCCCTCCCACCATCCCCTCCCCAATCTCCACTCACCACCATTTCTATACAATATAATTAAGTTCCTATACAACCAAAATAATGACTATCAAGGATTTCACAGGAAGAACAGTGTTTGAAGAAAGCCAAAAAATATATGCAAAAAGAGCTTATTGCTAAAAGAGCCACAGACATCTATTAAAATGAAAATTGTTCCAGGGAAGATTACAAACCAATCTTAATGGTATATAGTAACAGCTGGACCTCCCACCATCATTGTCTGGAGCATTCCAACTATAAATTTAAAGCTGGTGCATACACAGCTTAGTTGAGGGGATATGTTTATCCAAAAAGAAGGTCAACCAAGAGGACCACAAAAATAAACCTACATACCCAAGAAGAATAATTCAAACAGTAAATTCTTGCAAGGCATGTCTCAGAAAAAGTTATTGGAGAAAACATAACATACAACCAGATGCTTAAACTCACAGCAGCTTAAATGGTTGCTGCTTCTACACAGATATGTAAGACATGCCCACATACTACAAATGTCCTCCCATAACACAAATTTTTATGAAAGACATGATCATCACTACCACATGTCTTCCAATAATACATGCCCTCTTGCAAAACATGCTATCCTATTATACATGTACTCATTTTAGACATGCCTTCCAGTAAGATACATCCTACATATCTACTCATACTACATGTACTCCTGCAAGACATGTCCACCTGTAAGACATGCCCTCATGTAATACATGGCTTCCTATACATACTCTTCAGTTAAATCTGTACAACAAATCATCCTGTAAAATAGGCACTCCTGTAAAACATGTACTCCAGTAAGACATCTTGAACAGCAAAACATGCACTCCTATAATACATACCCTCAAGTAAAGCATGACCTCCACTAAGCCATGTCCTTCAGTAAAACACAGTAAAACACAGAATATTGTAAGATATGCCATCCTGAAGACATGCACTCCACCAATACATATACTCCCAAAAGACATTTCCTACAACAAAGAATGACCTCTCTCTAGACATATGCCATCATAATACACGCCATCCTGAAAGATATGTACTTCAGAAAATCATGTCATCCCATAAGATGTGTTCTCTTAAAAGAATTTGTGATCACAGCCCCTTCAGTGGGCTTAGCAAGCAATTCGGTCAAAGGCCGCAATTGCATGCTAGTTGGTAAAATAGAGAGTAACCAGAACTCTTTCGTAAGTTACACAATAAGACTTTCAGACCATTCCTAATTAAAAGAAAGAAAAACATGGTTGGAGGGGATTTTTCAACTGCAAGACTAAGGTAAATTTAAAACTGAAATAGATTATTTAAATAAATTTTACTATAATTATTGAAACAATGGATTTTTCAAGAGTGTCCTGTAAAACAAAGAAAAAAATTGAATAAAAATTCATGACAACTTGATTGATTCTCTTAGCCATGTTTTTGGCATGAGAAATAAATGTTTTCATTTTTTCATCTGCAGAGAGAAAAAAAGATAACTACTCGTCAGATAATTTGATACTGCTGTAATTTAATGAATATCTCATTATCATCTAATGTTCTAGAATGCCTTCACACCAGTGACACACTTTCAGTAACTTTACAAGCTTAGCACTGGTTCAATGGGACTGGACCATGTAATCTTTTCTCTAACACACTACTGTCCATTAAGTGGGGTGAAGGAGGACAGAACAATGTCATTCCACATAAGAATATCCTACTCACATAAATCAATATGAGCAAGTATACTGGACAGGCATTGGGCATCTTTAGGCTCTTGCTAGCTGCTGGCAGTACAGTCACTACAGCTGTACATATTCAAGCAGCCAGTTTCAACTTTTAATAGACAATTTCTTACACAACCCAAGAGAGAGACTACCCATGTATAGATAGCTCTATACTTCCCTATTATTAAACTCAGCTTACCTATGAGAGATACTGCCTTTAAGAACTTCTGAACACGCGCACCCTCTTGTTAACGTACACACCAGATCCCGGATGGGTTGCTGCTGGAGTATAATATCAGAAGAGGCGTAAAGGTGTGTACCTCTCTCTAATAAAGTGAGAACAATTCAGGTTCATTTTAGACACGCTAAATCTTGTGGCCACTTTTCCTTTGGGAACTCACGTTTATGGATAGTTTTTTGTTAGTGGCGTAGCTTTAGATATCACTACTTCTTCTTTTCAAAAAATTTGGTGTGGCATATCTTAAGATAGCTATAATCTGGTGGGCCACTTCTGTTGGGCCACTTTTGCCTTGTGCAAAATTGGTGCCTTCCTCCTGGAAGTGACGTCTAATTTCCTGTGATATTGTTTCAACTATTTATAGCAAACTATAGCTTAGTTTCACCAACAAAAACATTTTTTAGGTATCTCTAGACATGCCACTCCTAATAAAAACGTGACTTTCAGATGGGAGGGCACAGATTCCTCACAAGAAGTAACTGTTGTGGGCATGTGCACACAAGAAAAGGACTCATATTGTTGTGCACTGTGATTTCCATAACATTGGGCTATATTTTTGGGTTATATCAAACCCATGGGGTGGGTGTGGGGGACCAGATTTTAGATAGGCATTTCCTTTTCATAGTGGGTTGGAGATAATGTATGGCAGCATGACACTTTAAGCAAGAAGTTGTGATGGATTCCTGCTTGCCTGGTGTCTCAGGACTGCATCTTATGCAAAAGAAACTTAACAATGTCATAAATATTTTACATTAACATAAATGTTGGTTGTTTATGTAAGGAATCATGAAGCAGTCATACTGTACTCCCTGCATGTAAAACAAGTGTCTTTTGGCCAATAAACTGATGCAAGATATGCTTCATGTGATAATCCTTTTATAATTGAATAATATTAATGGCATAAAGAATTTTGTGACTTATCAAGCAAATTCTTTCTAAATGAATAGTACATATGATCAGGTGTCCTCAAGTGGATCAAACATTTGAAATTTATGGTATCTATTATATTGTTACTTTTTTATCTGCAGAATATCCTGTTCCAAGCAAATACCTTCGACTGGCATACTAATGCTAAAGATATGGATGTGCAGTGTTGTAGTGAAATTTCCCTTGTGCTCCACTTAACCAGTCAATTAAGTGGTCTACCATTCCACCCAACACCTAGATTTTCCTTCACCCAAGCCAAACTCAGTTTTATACCCAAACTGGCTTCCCTCGAAAAACATGAGATTTGATATGCTTGGATAACTGCACAAACAGTAAAAATATAAGTATACTGATAGCAACACTAATAGCTAATAAATATATAATGTTACTATGTCTCTTACTAATTATCTGTAGGTTGGTTGGTGGTGTACAATATTCCCAGACTTGGTGTCTCTGTATCTTGGTCTTTCTCTGATGAATGTTGTATGCCAGTCAATCATGTATCAGACTAATGGCCTGTTTGAATACCTTATGTGTATATGTAACTCTATGCACCCCCTCCTACTCATCTTTATCTGTAATATCTTATTTTAGCCACACCCACTGGAAATGCCCACAATAAGTGTGACCCACCCTGTCACTTCTCCAATCACATGGAGAAAGAAAGAAAAAAAATTCAGCATGATGTACCCAGCAGTTGGAAAAGAGTATGGCCACACCCACCCCATGACATTATCCTGGTCACATAAACTGAATGCAAAATTTCGACCCACTTTGTAATTTTCCCTCCTCTTTTACTGGGTACTACTGTACGTGGTGAGTCTAAAATATGGTCAGAAAGTAGACCCACTAAATCTTCCCAAATTTAAAATGGATTTGTGAATGGGCAATTCTGGCACCCAAGAATGGACTGTCACTGCATCAATGGGCCAGTTTTTCTGACCAATCTGTTCACACAATTGTGGTTTTTAGTAAGTGAGTTAGTTTACTCAGGCATACTGTTGTGACCACAACCAGGAAATTTTCAATAAAAAGGAAGCCCCCACAGGCAGGGTTACTCCCATCTTCACTAAACTTCCTTTCAGCCACCCCAAACCCTGAAAATTGGAGCACTTTAGGCCAAATTGTCTGGGAGTAGTTACCGAAGAAACAAACTAAATGAATTGAGAATTATAGTAAGACTAGCAGCATAGACCCCTGGCCTCATTTCCCAGGGATATTATGACATGCCCACAAGGAAAGGTGTGACCTAGTGACCCTATCCATTTCCCTACCAGATTCAAGTTGTGTTTTCATACTTCTAGGTCTATAGGTGCATCAATTTGATCATCTATATGTATCATAAAATAAATTGCATCCTTTTTGGCATTTTTAGCCTGACCAACCTCGTGAAAAAATTAACAATAAAATCAACTAATCCTTACCCCATGGATAAGGTGATGGTATATGCTAGTCAACTGCTATACCACGTTGTTTGGCCCTGTGGATGTACAGTTCCTATTGTAGCTACAAGCTTGGAAGTAAGACTTTTGGCATTTGTTGTTGTTGTTTTTGTTGTTGTTGTTGTTTTTGTTGTTGTCAGAAGTGGCATTGTTATCGTTTTGTTGTTGTTTTTGTTTTTGTTGTTGTTGTTGTTGTTATTGTTATAATACTTCCTCAGATTTTCCAGTGTTAAGGTCCCCATTTCAATCCCTGGTTTCCAGTCTTGTTTTTTTCCCCCCTTTTTTAAATTTTCTTTTTCATTAATTTTGTTGTCTTTCCCCTCTGCAGTGACATCACATGAACTGGAGGAAAGAGGAGGGAGAGAGCTGTTAGTAACTAGACTCCTACTAGAGCACATCTATATATATATTAGAAGACCTATGTAACTATGTAACTGACTATGTAACTATGTAACTGACTCTGTAACTATGTTCTTCCGTTTCTCAAAATCCCTCTGTTAGATTTTGACCAAACTTTTAGGGATGGAGGATACACACCCTGAGATGGTTTCATGCCAGGTGGCATGTCTGGGAAAAAACAGAATCTATGTGTCTCTCTCTCTGTCTGTCTGTCTGTTTGTCTGTCGGTTGGTCAGTTGGTCGGTCGGTCGGTCAGTCGGTCGGTCAGTCGGTCGGTCGGTCGGTCGGTCAGTCGGTCGGTCGGTCGGTCGGTCGGTCGGTCGGTCGGTCGGTCGGTCGGTACCTCCATTCATCCGCCCGCCTGCATATGTATGTATGTATGTATGTATGTATGTATGTATGTATGTATGTATGTATGTATGTATGTATGTATGTATGTATGTATGTATGCATGCATGCATGCATGTATGTATGTATGTATGTATGTATGTATGTATATATGTATGTATGCATGCATGCATGTATGTATGCATGTATGTATATATTTATATACTAGCAGAATATACCTGGCGTTGCCCAGCCAATGTCAACTTGAAACATTATAGAAGCCACACAAATTTCAGCCTGGTTGGCCCTTTAATTTTCCTTTGGGAGCCAAAAGAACTTCCTGTGGGTGTGGCTAATAAAAACCACTAAAATTACCACACCCACATGTAATTTATGCTCACCTGATTAATTGGACTCCATATGCCCAATTTCAGTTCAGTTACCCTTTAATATTGCCAAATAACAAAGACATGAATACTATTAAAAATTTTAATTATGAGTTAATTTTTTCACCTTCTAGAGAACATGGTATTTCTCCCCCGTATTCTATCCTTGTGGGTATTCTGGAGATGCTTATGATAGTCCACATCCTTCAGTCACACAGCACTTGCTGACTGCAGCAATGGCATACACAGAACACACTCCTTCATGGTAACCAGCAAGTCTCCACCAGCACGGGTATGTTGGACATGCATAACTAAACCAGGATGGTGTCTTTTTCTAAATGTGGACTTTGCAATAGAAAGAATGCACAAGATAAATTTAAAAAGTGCCAAAAACCGACATTACATCATAAAGCAATAAAAGCAGTTATCACAATCCCCAGTAGGAAATAAAATAGTGTTGGAAAGATGTTTAGTTCTTGTGTTGCTGCTCAGAAAATGCAGCACTTGAACTGATTCATGAACCAATTGCCTCTGGTCTATAAAATAGAAAGGAAATAGTTACATGTGTTTGTGCTGTGGGGCCCACAATCTAAATGTCTAGGAGCTAAATGTCTAGGAGAAAGTAGTGGGATTAATGCACCACTTGCACTATGCAGTCAGTGTGGCCATCATTAGAGAGTCCTTGCTGTGTTTGAATATGAGCCTCAGCACTGCTGTGGCCAGAGTCATGATATGATATGGAGCCAGTGGCATGTCTGGATCCAGGTAAGGTGTGGACAACACAACTAGCTGCACTTGAACCGAAAGCATTGTGTACCCAATGCTATGGGCATGCCCAAAACCTAGCCAATCAAGGTGCACTGAAAGAAGGAATTAAATTCTTGGGGGAACTCTAGATATAGTTTATAGAGATCACCAAACTGATCGAGAAATTGCCCAAATGTGTTAATTTTCCCCACTAAGATTGCAAATGCCCTCACTACTGACAGGTCTGCTGGAGTACTCCTGCTCTGCTGCACATGGTGGCCACCCCATGCTGCAGAGTTCATTTTGAGGCCATTGTTCATATAGTGGAAGGAATGAAGGACAGAATCAAGCAAACAGGGCTGTGGCTTGCTACAGAACCTAGAGGTGCTTCTGACTACAAAAAAAAAGCTATAAAAAAGTGTTTGAAGAAGTGACTAAGTTATAAGGCACACATCTCATTCCAGACAACCTCCAATTACAGTTAACCTTACTGCATCCATCTGGTGAGAAACCATAATTATAGATGGAACTACAAGGTACTGTTCCCCACTGGAAATCATTGCCACATGTCTAAAAGGAGTCCTATTCTGAGGTTACTGACCTTAGAAGCTGGTCCAGGTAATGTCTGCATAAATGATACAAGTGGACACATTTTAGTACTGCCATCTCAATAGGAGCATGTTGGTCATGTCCACAGGGATATAAACTGACAATTCACCCTTGCTGGACATTGCCAAATAATCTGTTTCCAGAAACAGGATAATTATATATGTTTGGATAGTCTGAGTAATAAACACATTGTTATATCAATATTTCCTCCATTATTCCATCTAATAATTTCTATCTTGACGAAAATAGGGCGTAGCCCCCACTTGTCCACACCTTGTAACTTAACTGGTTTCTTGGATCAACATGACACAACTTCAGTGTGTGGGGATGGCCAAAACCTGAACTCTTGGAATGTGCTCCAACCACAGGACTTCTCCATAACAACCTTGCACCCAGGTAGCTTTTCATACATGTGAAGAACTCAAATATCCCAACACATTAGAACTGAGGAACAACAGAACTGTTTGGTAAACTGATCTCACCGAAATTTGAAACTAATTAACATCAAAGGAGTTGTAAGTCAACACCTTCCTGGGCAATAATTGTGCAGTGTGTCAATTTATATGGTGATGCCAATGACCTCAACACATATAAACCCATCTCCCTAGATCAAGACACATCTCTAGTCTCAGTCCTACCCACAAACATCTCTTGTAACAACCATGTGACTGCACACAAACACACAAACAAACACACCTAAACTCTATTAGAATTCACTTGGTCTCTCAGTTGACTGAAACTCAACTAATCAACAATTTATGTTTTTCTATTTCTGAGGAGGGAGTTCATTTCAATACAAGAAAAAAAAATTGCTGTATATTTTCCATCCACAGTGTGGGTACTGTTGCTAGCACTAAATCAGTTTGCAAACATCATGAATTCATATTGCTAAATTACATTAATGTGAATAATGTTGAAAACCTTAATTATGAGTTACAATTATTTAATCTTTTTTTTTGAAGAACCTGGTATTTCTTCCCTGTATTCCATCCTTGGGGGGTATTCTGTAGATTGTTATGATAACCAGCAAGTCTTTACCAGCATAGGTATGTTGGATATGCTCATCTAAGCCAGGATGGTACCTTTAGCAAATCTGGACTCTGAAATTGAAAGAATGCACTAGATAATTCTGGCCAAACAGGTGGGTAGATTTATCTGAAACTTGGCATGATGATAGGTTCTGACCCAATTTAAAAAATGGGCTAAAAATTTTGGAAAATGGTTACCATGGTAATGAGAAATAGCCAAATATGGTATTGTCTAGAAAAACCCTTTGAACTACACATCTAAAACTTGGTATTCATATACAGTAACATGGGCTGGGTCCCACCTGGCCACACCTCTTCCTTTTCCTGTGTAAGGCTAACAATGACAAAAATGGTATTTCTGCCAGAACACTTGAGCCCAGGGAGTTAGACTCATGAACCCATATATATTTGGAATCTATATAATCTGGGAAATGTTTTATCTGCATATGTGACCACACCCACTTCCTTTTTATCAGCACTAAAAAAAAGGCCAAATAAAGGCCAAAAATGGCACTTTGACCAGACAAACCCTTGAAGCAACAGACTTAAAACATGGTAGCATACACTACTTGACTTTGGGAGTAACATGGGCAGAATCCTTCCTGGTTACACCTCTTCCCATTGGTATGTAAAGCGAAAAAAGTGCCACAAAAAAAGAACTTCTAAATAACACTTGGATCAAAGGATTAAATATGATATATGTTTACATGCTCCTTCTGTATTATAGATAACTAGGGGAAAAGCTGCCCACATAGACCAGTCTAAGGAGCGTGCAGACATATCCACAACCAGTACTTCTACAAAAAATCCTACTCCATCGTTTCACACCTAACCTGCACATACTGAGTCAGACTGCACAACTATTCCAGTAGAAAATGAGACTGTTGATGCTGAGGACAGATTTGAAGCAGCTCAATAGGCAGAATGGCCAACTGCTTCTGCAGACACGTCTACCCTACCCTCTGAAATTGCGGGCCACATAGCCATTACCAGATTGGGCCATTTATCAGCATAACATCTGATATGGAAGATTATGACAATTTGTTGGTTCATTTCATAAATTAATATGGAAGGTATGTAGTATCTGTGATTGGGAACATTAAGTTTTGAATGTGATGTCATTGTATGAACTGGCCAGTTTCCGGCCATTGTGTGTTATGGGCATGTGCCCTCATATTTACCATGTGTTTTTCCTTTGTTGATGTTATTCTTTGATTGAATGCTTATTTTGAAAAGCTATTTTAAAGTTGTCTATTCTGAGTTTCAAAACTAACCATCATTTTACAAATTGTCACCAAAGTGCATCACTTTCACTAAAAAAATTCCATACATTTGGACAGTGTCACATAAACCTCAAATGGGGTTTGGCGGGTGATGGTGCAATACAGTGCACACTGAATTTTTAATATATGGATAACAAAAATTATAAAATAAAAAAAAGAAGAATATAAATATTCCCTTAATAGGCAGCACAATTTTAAGCATGCTGAGGGAATCTGTTTTGAAGGAAAGTGAAAAGTAGTAGATTGTTGCATATTTGGTTAGTGAAATACATATTTCCATGTTTTATACAGGGAAAAGGTGGGTACATGCAGGTGGCACAATTACAATGGTTATTCTAGAGAAGAAATAGATCCTCCAATCAAAAGGCATGATATTTCAAACCTTGATATTCTTACAGTTGATTAATTTATGATTAAATTGTGGGAAATTGTGGGTCATAAACAATTTACATGAATAGTTTGACTTAACAAGTGAAGCTACAATGGTCCCTCTAGTATTTACATTTTATGATATTAGAAGGTGTATATCAATAAATAACTGTTAAATGAATATAAATTATATTCATAATTAGTGTAAAATGGTGTGACATTAACACTAGAAGTGTGTAAAATGAACAAAAAGGGGAGTTCTAGCTAATAACACTACAATGAGTAGATGAAGTTTTATGTCAAAATGTATCAAACCAGCATTTTTCCAAGCTGCTGGAATGCATCTGTGTTTACTATGTGCTGCTGCTATAATGTACAGATCAATTATTAGGGAGAATTTCAGGAATATCATTATCAAAACCCATTGTTTCTTTGTAGCTATCTTTCTCAGTTGGAAAAATAGAGTAGTAGAAACTTAGATCCAAAGCCAGTTTATCTACAATTTTCTTCTTTGTTCAGTGTTAAGTTGACTGTAATAGTCAGGAGCCTTGATAGAAGTCCTGTTGTTCATGGTATCTTCATACTGGCTACCTTGCAAATGGGAGCTATTAGCCCTAATGGCTTTAATCAATACATTAGCATCATTTTCAAAAGTCTTGAAGTTGCCATAGTAATTGAAATGAACATGGCATGGGTGGCAGACATCAAAGATGCTTATAAAGTGGGGATCGTGTGACATTCTCTGAGTTGAATTTAGCCAGAAATCAACAAAATCTGGGAAAATTATCCTAACAGGAGTGTGTCCATTATTTTCCATCCATATTCTGTATTTGACTGGATGTTTGTACTTGTAAACATCTTTCTTGGCCCAGTTATAGTTGGGATAATCATCCTCCAGTCCAATCATTGGCTTTTCTACCTTATTTCTGTAAGCACTCACCAGTTGTTCCACAGGATCTCTGTACATAATGAACTTGTAGTAGTTTTTCAGCATGTATGACACCTCATCTTCAGATTTTCCATTTAAATTACTTTTCTTTATAGCTTGAGGTAATAGAAATTCATGTAATTTATCACCACTTAAACTTATTGAATCTCTGGGTAGAGCACCTAATATTAAGCATAATTTACTCTGTGAAATGTCATATATATTTGATTACCACTGTCATCAGTTATTGCCATGATTATCACATTAATAATATAATTTTATATTACCTTGAGTCACAAGAAATAATTTTTTCAAGCTAGTACAGCCAACTTTCAGAGTAAAGCAGTAGAGAGTTCTTTCTTTCTTGTTTACCAGCAGGTGAAACCTGGTGAGTTTATCAGTGTGATCCAGCTCTGTGCCATTTAGTCCAAGCCTAATGCAGAAATCTTGTGCTTGAGTTTGTTGAAACTGCATTGATGAGAGAGTATATAACTTCATGCTATAGCTAAAACTTAAATTCTTACCTTTTCCCATTCTGATTTTGACATATTCCAGAAATTTAGAGATTGGTTTCTAGCAAGGATACTGTATCCGAAATGGAAAAAGGGTGGTGTTCATGAACATATCTGTAGGCAGCATAGCTTTAAAAAATTTTAATTATGCACTTTCTAATAAAAGCACCTAAATCAGTGTACATGTACAAGATTGTATACCAGACAAATTAGGATATTGGGGCATCTTAGATTTGAACTTAGGGGACCTTAAAGGTCTTACTTACACAAAAATACAAGTTCATTATACCATTGCATAATGTTGCAAGTGTTTTTGTGGGGATATCTGGTGAAAGTACTGATTGAATAGAACAATACAAACACAAGGATAAAATCTTTTGATTGCAGTACATTTTATGCTTGAGTTGAAAATATCTAGTAATAGTAGTTAAATGAGCATAAAGTGAAAGAAAAAGGGGAAAAAAGCAGGCAAATGAGGATGTCCTGTATTGTCCTGGTAAAACCAAAATGGTTCCCTTTCTCCCTTGAAAAAGATCAGCAAACACTCAGCACACTAAACACAACTTCATGGCATCCAAAATCTCAAAGGTACCATCAACTGAGTTATCAAACATGGTCTTTAAGCACATTTATGAGTTCAGCAATGGTAACTGTCACAGCATACTAGCAACACAACCAACTCACAAGGGGCAATAACTAGCACCTAATACTCATACATTGATTTCAGAAGGAAAAATTTTTTTTTAAGAGAAAAAGAAGTAAAATGGAAACTGGATTCCAATTTCTGTCCTGGCTAGTAACTCAACATTGTAAAATATTTAGACTCAATTTTAAATAGAGCTAATGATTTACTCTATATTTTCACTCTTCCAATTTAAAAACACTATCATAAAGGGGGGCCTACCAGTTAACCCTTTCAGTGTGTGAGTAAGCTAAAAACGTAACCCCATTTCACCTATTCTCGTTCTCCCCACTGTACCTTGAAAATATATCCAGCTTCACGGTGTGCTTTGAAAATATATCCAGCTTTTTATTGACAGAAGATGCAGAATATTATACAAAATTAACATAAATTCAATCATCATCATAGTACCGATGATAAATCTAGTATGTTGAACCATCATATTCACGCAGAATAAATCACAGCAAGACAGAAAACGCACAGGGTCACAGCAAGAAGAGAATCAAACCTTAGATATATAGCTCATAAGAAGGGCAAAACCGGCTGTTAAAATGTAATTTACAGCGAATCAGAATCATCCATCGTTGGCCTTAGTAGCCTACTCCTCACTCCTGCAAAAGGTAAAGTCTGAATTACAGCATAGCATGGGGCCACAGCACAGGTGACCATTTCCTGTCTAATTTGTAGACCAGAGGCTGTTGGTTCATGAATCAGTACAAGTGCTGCATTTTATGAGCGGCAACACTAGAACTAAACAACTTGCATTCTTTCTTTCAATTTCAGAGTCCAGATTTGCAAAAGCTACCATCCTGGCTTAGTTGTGTATATCCAACATACTTATTAATAAAAACACTTGAAACTAGGGAGTTAGACAATGAACCCATATATATATATATATATATATATATATATATATATATATATATATATATTTGGAATCAATATAATCTGGGGAATGTTTAAAGTACATATATATGACCACACCCATTTCTGTGCTCATGTCAGGCCCCCCAAAAAAGCAAAAAATGTTACTTTGGCCATACAAACCCTTGGAGCGATGGACTTAATACATGGTATGCATACACAGCTGGACTTTGGGAATAACATATGCGGGATCCCTCCTTGCTACACCACTTCCCATTGGTGTGTAATGGAGATGACTACCAGTTGAATTGAAAAGATTGCAATTCCCTGTTAGACAAATCATTACAATGACCATCAACAAGTCACAGGGACAGAGCTTTAAAATTGTTGACCTCAATCTAGACACACCTGCTCTTTAACTTGTCCAACTATATGTAGGTTGCTTAAGAGTAGGCAACCCAAATAACCTATTTAATTCGACTCATGGAGGAAAGACAAAGAATGTAGTTTATCCTGAGGCACTAATCAACTGAAATGATCAACTAATAAAAAAAGTAAGAACATGAATGAATACAACATAAAATTTCCTACCGCATGCTATAAATTTGTAAATTGCATAAAATTTGACATGACAGTGTACATCAACAATAAATACACAGCACACCACATGCACTAATGCACACTAACCCAATTAGACATGTGCACATATCAAGAAAACACCATTACATTTGCTTTTAAAAACCCACTCAATAAAAGTACCAATCATTGAAAGTAAATACAAATATATACTTTCAAAAAATTAATCCATCACCACAATATACCACATGCAATAAAGTAACAATACATAATATAAACTGCTACATTCACCAGTCTAGATTTAAAAAAAAATCAACACATCTGCAATATAATAATCAAAAAGTGATGAAGCAGATAAAAATCACAATGATGTTTATTAATAAAACAATTCTTAGACAATATTATCAATTTTAAAAAATATACTTCCTATCTCCATACTTAAGACTATTGCACTCATTAAATTACATTAATACATAAGAATCCAAAAGAACTAAACAAATGAAATGAACAATATTATATACAAATATAATACATAACAACCCAAATAAATATATACAAAAAGAAGACAATTTTTGTGACCACAGCCCACCAAAGGTGGGCCAAAAACCCGCCCATAGGGCGGGTTTTTCACTAGTATATATATATAAAAGGAGATGTCTGTATGTCTATCTTTGTGTCTGTGTGTCAGTGTGTCTGTATGTATGTTTGTACCATCATTCTTGCCAAACCCGTGGGTTGATTTCACTGAAACATGGCTGGATGATAGCCTTTGACACAACTTAAAACATGGGCTAAAGAATTCGGGAAATGGTTACATGCATATACAACTTCGTTATGGGAGTAACATGGGCTGGGTCCCACCTGACCACACCTCTTCCTTATCCTGTGTAAGGCTAAAAATGCCAAAAATAGTATATCAGCAAAAACACTTAAGGAGTTTGACCATGAACCTATATGTATTTGGAATCAATGTAATCTGGAGGAATGTATAAGTACATGTACATGATCACACCCATTTCTGTGTTCATGTCAGTCCCCCAAAAGAGCCAGAAATTGTACTTACGGCATACAAACCCTTGGAGCAACAGACTTAAAACATAGTATGCATACACAAATTGACTTTGGGAATAACATGGGTGAGATATCTCCTTGCTACACCACTTCCCATTGGTGTTTGAAGTGAAAAGTACCAAAAAAAAAAGAATTTCTGAATAAAGATTGGACCTAAGGAGTTAAATCCATAAACACATTTTAATATGTATTTTGGTCTGTAAATAGCTGTGTATGTGTGTTTGTATGTATGTGTCCAGGCACCACAGCAGAACACTATGATCTAAAAGGCCAAAATTAGGCTTGTCCTCACTAAGAATACATGCGAGTATTATTAAAAACATGTGGGCATATTAATGAGTGTGGTTTTTCTATAGCCACACCAACAGAAAGTTAATTTGCCTGAAAAAGGTTAATGGGAGACCAATCCAACAAAAAGTTGGCATGTGGTCTACAAGTACCCGGAAAAGAATTATTAACCACATATGGGTGTGGGTTGGCCATTGCCACACCCACTAGTTATTGTTTTGGCTATTAAATGCTAATCCAATGACCAACCAGACTGAAATTTGAAAAGAAGTTTCCAAGCAACAGGGTGAGCATTATTAATCACATGTCTGTGTGTGTCAATGGGTATGGTCTTGTCATTACTACACCCATGGACATCATTATGCTTACCAAATACTCATTATGGACAAATCAGGATGAAATTTGGCATATGTAGTCTAAGTGATAAGGAGAGAATTAATAACTGCATATGTGTAGAAGTTGGTGTGGTATGGTATTAGCCAAACACACAGGAAGTTGTTTTGGTTACCAAAAGCTAATTAAAGGACCAACCAAGCTAAAATTTTAGTGTCTTCTATGTTTCATGTTGACATTGACCGGGCAACACCAGGTATATGCAGCAAGTCTCCTATATATATATATATATATATATATGGAAATGTCTGTCTGTCTTCCTGCTTGCATGCATGTATGTATGTATGTATGTATTTATATACTAGCAGCATATACCCGGCGTTGCCCAGCCAATGTCAACATGAAACATTATAGAAGCCACTCAAATTTCGGCCTGGTTGGCCCTTTCATTTTCCTTTGGCAGCCAAAACAAGTTCCTGTGGGTGTGGCAAATAAAAACCACTATAATGACCACACCCACATGTAGTTTATAGTCACCTGATTACTTGTACTCCATGTGCCCAAGTTCAGCCTGATTAGTCCATAAATGAGTTATTGGCAGGTTTAATGATGTCTTATGGATGTGGCCATGACCATACCACACGAATTGATAAACACACATGTGATTGGTAATGCTCACCCAGTTTCTTGGAAATCCCATTCCAAATTTCAGTCTGGTTGGTCGTTTTATTAGCTTTTATAGTAAAAAGAACTTCCAATTAATGTGGCTATGGCCAGACCACACCCACATTCAGTTGATAATGTTTTCCCTGGTACTTGGAGATAACACACCAAATTTTTGCCTGACTAGTCTCTGATTAACTTCTTTAGCCTAAATAACTTCTGGTAGGTATGGCTATGACAAAACCACACCCAATACCATGCCCACATCTCTTTATTAATGCTCACCTTGGTTCTTGAATGGCATATGCTGAATTTTGGCCTTTTTGGTTGAAGTGTTTAGCCGTGATGCCTAGACACACATACATACTTACGAACCAAAAAATATATTAAAGTGTGTTCATAGATCTAACTCCTTCGGTCCAAGGGTTATTCAGAGTATCACTTTTTGGCATTTTTTCGCTTTACACACCAATGAAAGAGGTGTATCCAGGAGGGATTCCGCCCATGCCACTCCAAACATCAAGTTAATTATGCATACCATATATTAAGTCTTGTTCATCCAAGGGTTTGTCTGGTCCAAATACCATTTTATTGCTTCTTTTTAGCCTGACATTAGAACAGTAAAGGGTGTGATCTTATACATGTCCTTAAAATGTTCCACAGATTTATTGATTCCAAATATATATGGGTTCATGGGTCTAACTCCCTAGGGGTTTTTTGTTGTTGCTGAAATACAATTTTTGGCATTTTCTTGCCTTACACAGGGAAAGGAAGAGATGTGGCCAAGTGGGACCCAGCCCAGGTTAATCCCAAATTGAAGTTATATATACAAAGTTTTAGATCTGTTAGTCCTAGAGTTTTTGTGGCAAAAATACAATTTTTGGCTTTTTCTCATTACCATGGTAACCATTTCCGGAAATTTTTAGCCCATGTTTTAAGTTGGGTCAAAGCTTATTATCATGCCAAGTTTCAGAGAAATCCATCCACAGGTTTGGGCAGAAGGATGGTACAGACAGACAGACAGACAGACAGACAGACAGACAGACAGACAGACAGACAGACAGACAGACAGACAGACAGACAGATGGATGGATGGAAAAATAGATAGACAACTCTTCTTATCTATATTGATATATACCTAATTGGTTTAGAAGATAGATACAAAAATTATACTTTTGCATCGCTAAAATGTCCACAACAAAGAATTAAAAAAACATGATAAATATTCTAATTTTTAGTCATCTAAGAAAGTTAGGCACATGTACTAGTTCAAGTTACAATTATATATTACATTATCAATTTCCTCTAAGATACTCCTCTACGCCGTAAGTTTTGCCCAGTTTTTCCTTCAGTAGTTCTTCTACGGAATGAATACCCTTATTTATCTTCATTGCATCCTCTGGAGTGTAATGTTGAAAATCCTTTTTTTTTTGGCCTCAGGAATGTTTCAATTCCAGAGAGTAATCTTTCCTTCACCTGTTGATCTATAGACATAAGAGGAAGAGTTGATTGGGGGGGAGGAGGTTGGGGGAATGTTATAGAAAATGTTATAGGAAATTATTAAAGGATTGTAAGATATCTCTGTCATTATTACTATAGTTGTAGAAAGCTGAACTATATAAAATTATTAAACTAAAACAATAAAAATTACTTGTTTTCATTGGTCATTAAAAATATTAGTGTTTGCTTGCAGTATAGCACAACTGCAAGAAAACACTAACTTAGTAAATAACCAATGTCACACAATTCTCATTTTCCTTCAGAATTTTTTACTCAGTTATGCTTGATGTTGCATTGAGATAACTATATGTATACACTACATATAAATGAAGGAATGGAATGGGGTGATAAGGAGGTGAGAAGAAAATGAGGAGCATTTTTATGACATTTAAAGGTACATCAGCATGGCATTATTTGAATACCTGTTGTCTTGAAATGAAGGAAATCAAGAATTTTTCTCATTTCCTTAATCAAATTTGTTTTCAGATCTTCATAGCGAATAAGGAGAATAGTATGTCCTTCAGGGATATCGAACATCCACTTAAAATAATAACTCCATTTGTTGATGTCATTTTTGATAAATAGTTTCCAATTGGAATCATTCATGAAATATGTTTCATTGAAAGTACCAGTGTGTAAATTGCCAGACACTTGCATTTTAGTAGAGAGAGTGAGCTCACGATTCCTTTCTGCCACCATTGCATCAAATGGGCTTCTGATCAGAAGGATCACAGAATCAAAGTGTAACTGTGTAAATGAAAATAAAAGTAATTTTTGTAAATATGTACGCATGCATGCACACAACACACCCACCCATACACACACATACACACACACATATTAGTAATAAATAAACAAAAACATTCATAAATAATTGATAGAAAAAAAAATTTAGGTTTCCCTAAACAAGTAAGGAACAAGATAAGGCATACCCAACATCCCTAAATCACTGAGTCCAGACTTTACAACTTGACATTTTTGTACTCCTATTATGCATGATGAGGAAGTCACCCATTTTCTATCCCATACTTTATTGTGCCTAATTCTACATTCCTAAATCAATGACTCCAAACTCTATTTCATGTAGTGTCAAAATAAAGCAATTATTATGGGTAAATAATAAAATAAATATTTTCTTTAGATAGAAAATATTCATTCTATCATTTACCCACGACAATAGCAATTTTTTTAAAACTAGATAAAATGAAGTTTGGAGTCAGTGATTTAGGGATGTAGAATTAAGGCAGATATAGTAATTAATTACAAGTTTTCAATAATGATTTCAAGAATCATAAGTCACACTGTCAGCTAATGCAGAGTCAAATAAACACTTAGTGAAATAATCAATATATCAATGTCACTATTCTGAAATTTAGTAGTACTTGGACATGCATATATATATATATAAAGTCATAAATCTTTCTTTACATGGGAGTTGGTGACCCTTTACCAACAGTAGCATAAAATGTATCAATTGTACATAATCGTTATTTTTGGTTTTTCTGCACAGTTCTCCCATCATCACAGCCAAACCGCTTCACTGATTACAATGGTACTCTGTAGGTATCATCCTTTCATGCTGGCAAAAGTTTAACTCAATTTTTTCTTTAAAAATTTCATTATCTACCTTGCTGGAGTTTTTAAATTTTTTATTGTGATCTAAATGATCACGAGTGGTAAACACTATTACATTCCCGACTATTGTTGGTAAACAGGCCCAAATAGGAGACTAAAATTTCACTACGCTGTCCAAGAGAGAGGTAAAGATTGGCATAAGGACATGGCATACCTGCCAACTGTCCCGGAATGTCCGGGACAGTCCCGATTTGCTGAGCCTTTCCCAAGTCCCAGTAGGAAGTTGCTATTTACCCAGAATATCCCTGAAGGTAGTTTGGTAACATATCACACCCACTTCTCCTGGCTGGTTAACTAGCTTAGTAAATCAGAAGGTTTTTCATCTTCCAGCAGAGCTGCTCCGATGCCATTTATCCACTTTGACTGTTTAGCCTGCCACCACTAGACAGGGCGGATCCAGGGGTAGTTCATTGAATTCCTACAAACTACCCCTTTTTAACTAAAGATTTGGTAAAGGGTCCATTCTTTGCTTTCTTGAGACAATAGGGGTGGGAAAAATTATCAGTGGAGCAAACTTAATTTTCTGCAAGTCTGCTAATTCCTTTTTGTTGTTTATTTGTTTGTTTTTTTTTTGTTGTTTTTATGAAGATATTTTGAATGATAAGGAGAGAACAGTAGCTTCTGCCTGTTTTGTATTGAAAGAGCTAAAGAAGATGGAAATAGTTCATGAGCTTGAGAAAGGAAACATTAAAATAAAAAAAAAAAAAATAATAATAATAATATTTTTAAAAATTGAGATTGTAGTGAAGCATTCAGCTATGGCTGAAGATCCCTCACGGCTGCTGCTGGAATCTCAAAGCACCAATCCTGATCATCTTTCTTACATAAAAAAAAAAATGGTGAGAATCTGTAACTAGGATAAGACAGGGTTCTCGTTTACTAACATTTATTACACCTTTTACTTGCAAACAAATGAGCAAGTTTTGTTGCTTGTAGGTGTGAACACTTGTGATGAAGTACACCTGCTACTGTTGATGGACACCATCAGAGATTCACTAGTACATTTGTTGGTAATTCAACATCCTAAAACAATATTACTGCTATCCTAAGATCAGAAAAAAAAAAAATATATATATATATTTTTTTGGATAATTTACAAATTTATATTATTATTTATGCTAGCAAAAATAATTGTATAGTATGTTAAGGTGACCTGATTATGCAAAGAAGCTGCAGATGGTACAGAGAAACCTCTGTGCAGGTGTTTTCTGGAAGGAGGTTGGGAACATAATGCTTCTAGATGGCCAATCTAGATTTGGTTTGTTTTGTAAGCTCATGTCAGGGCTTGTGTCAATTCCTTGCTCCAATGCTGACTCTGAGAGGGCTAGGGTTTGCAATGTTAAGGAAGATTCACACTGACCAGCCAGCCAGTGACTTTGGACCACGAAACCATTGTGGCTCTGATGAGTGTCAAGCATAACAGCATAAACTGTTGCACTGAAGTGACAATGGAGAAAGAGCTTTTACTAAAGTGTAAGAAGGCCACTGTTGTATGCCTTCACAAGAGTGACAATTAACTGAGTGCAATCTATTCATTATCAAACTTTCTTTTAATATAATATACTTCATGACATGGCATTATTTCTCCATATTCTTCAGTTCTTCCTTTTGTCCCTAAAATTAGTACCTCTGTCCCTAATTTTTTCCCCTCCTGTCCCTGAAATTTAGTAATTTAAGTTGGCAGGTATGACATGGGCTGCAAAAAGGGTGAGGCAGTCCTGCAGTTTAGCAGTAACTGAAGTGGGCGGGAGGGGGGGGGGTAGTGGGGGGATAGAGAACCACCAAACAACTGCTAGAAGAAATTATCTCCTGCAACCAGGTATACATATATAGCTTGCCTTTTCATTCCTGTTCATATTGTTTAATGGAGAGCAAATAAGGTACATTTGAGCTACCAAATTCAATACTGAAAAACAGATTTACTAAAAAAAAATATTGAAATATTTTTTAAAGTTACTTTGGGCATTGTTGATGATAAGCACTCAGAAGTTTACAAATGAGGAATGTTTCAGCTTTCTCAAATATTAGTTCAGTTAGAGTTAACATTTTCTGTCACTTAATAAGAGATGAGAGAAGTCAGGGACAGATTGATAGAACTACCAGAAAGAGTAATGGTTGATCAACAGTTTCAATAAATTGCATTGTGCAACCAGGTGTGGATAAGATGTCCTGTAATTTCATTCCGATGGAAGCATGAAAGGACCCCAGGTACACCAAGTGCCGGGTTAGGTGTTCATATGTTGCTGAATTATCGTGTGTGTGCATGTGCGTGGGTGGGTAGGTGGGTGCGTGTGTGCATGCGTGGGTGGGTGTGTGCTTGCGTGGGTGCGTGCATGCATGTGGGTGTGTACATTAATTAATTTTGTAGCAACAGAGTCAAAACAAACAAAATGAACCTTATGCTGTGATGAGGTTTGCACACATGCACACACGCGCACGCACGCACGCACGCACACACGCACATGCACACACACACACACATACACACACACACACACACACACACACACACACACACACACACACACACACACACACACACACACACCCCTGGAGCGGCTGTAGTGGCATGTACCAAAACTCATGGACTCCATTATGGATTGAAAGTTATGGCTGCTATCACCCTTCACTATATTATGCATAGAAAAATGTTTCCACACTACACATGCATGGAAGATACTTCAAGTTGGTAACAATCAATGTTCAAATATACTACATTGTAGTTGCCAATTTTGTTGTCAAGTACTATATGATATGATTAATTAGTTTAGAGACTGAATGGCAATAATTTTATATATAAACTCACTGTGCGTCCTCTACCCTCAATTGTGTTTAGTTTAGTGGTCCAGAGAGGTGTGTTCACATGAGACTTAATAACCGACACAGAAGCTGACTCCACACTTTCTCCGTGCATTCTTCCATCAATTAAACTTGTATCACAAAATATACTTCCTACAATAAATTCATAATTTATTTAAATCAATATTAGTAGTATTTCAATGTATAAGATGTTATGTAAACTCTCACCACCGATTTACAGATATTATACAGACTCTGTATACTATGAATTAAGTAAATGAGAAGTTTTTCTGTACATCGATAACAATAGCAAGGAAAGCTGCTTACCCAATTTTTGGACCCCCCCCCCCCCCCCCCCCCCCTACTCTCCCCTAGTATCACCCATATCTCCCTGCATGACAACTTAAATCAATAAATATTCATCATTAGAGCACTTGTTTTATTCCATTTTAGTCAAGTTCTTGGATTGTAGCTTCCTCAGGTTGTACAGGCAGCTCTCCTCATTCAGCCTTTCAGTGAGGCTTGTCTTTGTATTGATCTCACAGATTGGTCAAAGTTAGGGAAGGGGTGGAAGGCAAGTCCCTCAAAGCTCTTTAAGCTGCATAGCTGCCAACTTTTCAGAATGGAAAGTAGGGACAGACCACACTCACCCAAAACCACACCACCCAGTACCACACCCACAAGTCCTAATTATATTAGAAGGGCTAAAGAAAAAAATTCAAATTAAATATAAAAATTGTTAAGAAGATAATAGTAACAAAAATACATATAGCTAGATGATGGTGACAGCTAATATTAATAAAATATCAAAAACAAAAACTTCACCCTTAAAAATGGTAAGGGTAGTGAGGGAAGGAGAAGGATCCTAACACTTGGCAAGCTCTAGCCTAAGACTAGAAAAAATATCACAAATCCATTTACAAAGAAGTTTTAGAAACCCTATTGTTTTATGTTTATTTGCTGTTCTTTTTTCTTTTTGTTTTGCAGTTGTTGTTTTTTCCTTCACCTTTATCACCTATGGTACTCTGTATTGAGTTTAGTATTTCTTTTTCTCTCTATATATTTTTGTTGTCTGTTTGTGTTTTTGATGTACTATTTCTTGTTACTATTTTATTTTGTAATGCCTTATTTTCTTGTCAGCCAAGGAGCACTCATTAGTTACTTGTCCTCAAAATAAACTTCAGCCATGAGACTACACTATCACAGTCAATGCTAAACAAAAGAAGCTAACTTCATATATGTTACACTGCTAGAGTGCTTAACCACTGTTTTAGTGAGGCATTTTTCAGATTCTTGACTCAATGATGTCATAAAATGCATTTTAACCTTAGCTGGCCTGGTAGAAGCCAAACATTGAAGGTCGGGACAGTGGCAGGAGAGGACTGTCTCGCCAGTTGGCAGCTATATATTAAGTAAACAGTAAAAAGTACAATATTAGGAAGAATAGGCGCCAATTCTTCACTCTTTTTGAATGACTATATTTCATAATTGCAGCTGCTGCATTGTTCTCTCTCTCACTGGAGCTAAACAAACCTGAATGAATGAAGGAGAGAGGACAGCTGCAGTAGTCACAGTTCTGGGATGGGGGTTTTCTAACATGACTTTTAACTGAGATTGCTCCACTGAAAGTAATTCCAAGATGAAAGCAAGTAAGTTTTACAGCCACTAACTAATAATATGTAGACCTAACAGATTCTTGCAAGTTGTTTGTATTACCTTACAAATGTAAACAGAGTTGTGTATTTCACCCACCCTACCATTAACAACAGGTACACCAAAATTACCAATGTGCAGCAGCTATTTTTAGTTGATCATGCATTTACAACCATGCCATGTACACTACATTATGATAATAATAATAATAATAAAAACCCCACTGGTAACTCAATCCCTTCAAATTAGTAAAAAATATCATCATAAAAGAGCCAAGGTTTTTCTAGAGACTTCCCATTCTTGATACTCAACAATAAGAAAGAAAACAACAACTATATTTACCAGGAATTTCCCATTATAGATGCACATATTATTATTCTTGAAGCCCGAATAAATTTTTTTTTCCATTCAATAATCCAATGCACTAGCAACCACGTCCTGTACATTACATTATAGAAAACTGAAATCTCTATTCCTGCACTAATTATAACTAAGGACATTAAAAATCCACAATATTTTGAGTGACTTTCCATTACTATTCCACATCTAATTATTTAACTTAATAAACCAACAAAACCAAAAGTATATAACCCATACAACCAATTAACTACACTTTAATTCATCCAACTAATTAAAACTACCTACATCATTGAATCCAGATTTTCCCAGTTGCTTGCTTTCCATTATGGAGCCACACCTCATTATACCATCTAATAATAATTTTTATTATTTTTTTTTAAAGAACCAAAGAACACAACCAAAATAACTAATTAAATACACTTTAACAATCCAACAGAACATTAATATAAAACATAAACAATGAATTAACCAGTACTAAAATATCTACTTATCAAAATAAATAAATATTTATACAATACAATAATTTAAGTACTTACAGAATTACCATACTAATTATAACTACAAAAACTAGCTAGTAGAACATCTTTAAAGAGGGGGAGGAGGGGGAATACCACACTGGATGAACAAAACATGGCTCACCCATTCCTTCCCCTCATTTAACCCAACCATCATCTACGGAAGACATCCCAGGGCAATAGCAGGTACTTTGTACTGCTATAACTATTTACTGATTGACTTAATGTAGAATCATCCCACTTCTCCTTCAGTTATATACATACCCATAAGAATAAATACAAACAAGCAGAATTGATTGAATAAGTTTGAAAGACAAGGGAACAAAGAAAAACAGAGCCATAGAAGTGCACAACCAGAGAGGTGAACTTCAGAAAACAGCACAAACTGAAGGACCTACCATGGAGACAGCAGCAACAAAAGTAATAGACATCAATTGGCTAAAGTCAAGTTTCCAATAATAAACTGCCAAAAAATTATTCAAGCAAACCCTAAGTAACCATTGCAAGGCACAGAAATGGGAAAAAGAGTGACCTGGACTCTGCTGCTCCAGTGGAAAAATCAGCACTCATAAAGGAGACCCCAGAGGTCCTAAAGAGGCTACTTCAATGAAACACTGCAGCAGCAAAGCATTAATAAGTAATCTAATTAAGTACAAATCCATCTCGAAACAATATTACTCCAACTAACTATATGATATACACTGTCCCACTCCATAACAATACAACCCAGCTCGATAATGCACACTATTACTCTCACTATTTTACATTAATAAACAACAAATCCTTACAAAACATTTCTCTATTACATAAACTAATCAACACAATAAATAAAATAAAATAAACCAGTGTAAACTCATGAATATAAACCCATATTAATATATCCACAAAGTAGTTAATATATTGACCACTTAAGTTGGGCCAAACAACCATCCGTAGGGTAAGTTTTTCACTAGTATATATATATACATATAATTTTATAATTTATACTATTTTCTATTTATTTTTTATACATATATATATACATATATTACAAAAATAAGTGGAAAAAATTAGTATAACTTTTTATGTATGTGCAATAATTTAAACTGTAGCTAATTGCAACATTTTCAGGTAGACTTGAAGTGTTTTACAGCTGTTGACTAAAGATGTTCATTATAGAGTTGCATGATATAGATTCCTTGTAATCTGATCCTAACTGGGAAAGGGGAGAGCATTATTTTGATTTAAGCCAAGAAAACTCAAGGATCCATTTTGGTTGTCATTGTTGTTGTTGTTAAGATTGAGTGCAGTCCATCAAGTACTACAGCTCCATACCTGTACAAATTCCTGTGACTCTCTGCAGCAAGCCTCTCACCCAAGTGTTGCCTGAACCAGGGAAACTGACGAGTCCCACAAGTCTTTGACCTGCATCACAAATTTATTGTAAATAATTGCCATGTACTACTTGAATGAGACCATCACTGGATGCACAGACAATACATTCTTCACATTCGTAACTTGAATATGTATATATATATATATATATAATAATTTAATACAGCCTTACACGTCCAAATCCTTGTCAATAAGACCACTTCCTATCAAACATTGCCTTTACTCAAATAAAGTAACATGTATGAGTTACTATACGTGATGCATCCTAATAATACAGAATCATTTTTTTTGTCTGTTTGTGTGTCTGTAAACTACTTTTAGACATCTGGAATGATTTTGATGGAATATTGTATGAATTTTACACTGCAGTGTGGCTAATACAATTTTGATTTGGATTGGCTACCTATTGTGTGTGCTACAGGCATTTTTGGGTTATTCAGATGAATAGTAAAGGTTGATTGAAAGCCTACACCCAAAGCTCCACCATAAACAAACAACAACACAAACAAAATGAATTGACTAAGAGGGTGGTGACCATTCCGAGTATTGTTAAAGAACTTTAGAACCTAGGTAATACATTATATATCTATAGGTAATTCCAGATAACAGTCTAGAATGTTAATGATTTGGTGGAAAACTGTGCAATAGCATATTTATTTTAACAATTTGTGTGAGACTAAGGATGCAAAAAAAACAAAAACAACTTTTGATGCAGTCAACAATAGTAGTAATTAGTTTGCAGTTAGTTCACAAGGATTTACAGGCTCTATCCACTCCAACCACCCAGTGTCTATCCATAAGAGCTGGTTCTTGTCTAGCTAACCATTTAATTTTTCTTTCGGCCACTTAGAGTTGCTTGTGTTTTAATATCCACTTTGATATTCTCTACCACCCTCATAGTAGCTAGCTATGTATATTATTACATATTCAAAAGATGGTTAAACAATAAGGACATCCCTGACAAATTGTGGTCTCTAAACAAATTGTTTATAACAAATTCTTCATTGAAAGGAAGATCAAATAAGGGGATGACCAGGGTTATATATATTCATAGCTATGTTCTAGTGGAATATTTCTCTATAGGTATCAAAATTATGTCAAAACTACCAATTTTACTATATATTTCATTTGTGCACTGAAGTATTATAACTCCAAATCCTTAAACTTGTAATATGACCAACTGCATCATTTTGCAACGTACATTCCTCACTTGTGATTGTGGAAAAGTTTGTGCTTATGTAGCAAGTGAAGGATTCCACTATGACTTATACACAATTATCCTACCCACCACATTTCCTTTCACTTGATAATTAACTTACCTTTACCGTCCCTGAAATGACAAGATTCAGACACATTTGATATTCTTTTTGCTTTCGATTTCAACTTGTTCTTATAAATTTTTTGGCAGGATTGAAATTTTTTCATAACTTCCCCAGACAGATAATTCAGACACAAGGAATCATTGCATGGATCATGCACACCTGATTTACTGATGACATTAGCTTTATTGGAATTGTTGACTTCTTTTACTTCTTCATGATGCAAATTCACATCTTTAGAGCTTGTGTTATGTTGATTAACTCCCATAGGAGATATTTTCCCCTCATGGAGTAATAAATTTCTAGAAGGTGAATCTTTTTCAGAGTGAATAATCAGAGATTGGTGTCTAGAAATTGGGGTTTGTATAGAATCTTTCAAAATTTCGCTGTGTGTATTCTCTTTTGGAAAGAAAGTAATCTTGTTCAAGATTAAACATATTATGAAGATAAATACGCCAGCGAAATATGTCAATTTCCTCTGCATCACCATCATGAATGAGGACCTGTGAATATAAATAAAACATTAGCTAATATTTTGAAAATATTACATATACAATGAGAAGTACGTGTGATATAATACATATGATAGCTAAAAATAATATGTATATGCATACATCTATACTATAAAGTGGTAATAGTCCGTCTGTTTGTCCGTGTGTCCGTGATTCACGCTTGAGGTTAGACCCACAAACTGATATATATTTAGAATCAGTACCACCAGGGGAATTTCATGAGCATATCTATATGGCTACACACTTTTTTTTTTTGTAATAAAAAAGCCAATAATGGTAATTTTTCCAGAAAAAAATGTAGCTAGACCCACAAAGCCATATATATTTACTGTCAGTGTCACCAGGGAATGTCATTAGCATATCTCTATAGCCAAATCTTTCTTTAGCCCAAAATGGTACCTATCGCACAAAAAGGAATGATGCTGCAGGCCTAAAACTTTGGTATGCAGACACTAACAGTCTCTGCGAATAACAAGGGTTGGTTCCATCTGGCCACACCTCTTCCCCTCAGTGTGTATGGCTAAAAATGTCAAAATTATATTAAAAAAAATTTTTGACCTAATCTTTATTCACTTTTGTTTTTAACGTCTACAACATGTCTTCAGAGCAAACATTTTTGTGACTACAGTCTACCTTTCAAAAAACCACTGATAGGGCAGGTTTTTAGCTAGTAAATATGAAGTATTTGTAACCTGTTGTTCTCCTACACTATTCTTCTAACTGCTACAAAACTATGCAGACTTTACAGTGACACCAATCTTTCAGTGGGGCGGCAAAGCAATTGTGCACTTTTTGATAAAAGCACCAAATTTGGTACACATATATAAAATTATATAATAAATAAATTTGGATAGCGGGCCATCTTACATTTGACTTTTAATGTAGTACTGTGCAATGTGCAAGTGTATCATGTTTGGTATCAAATGAAAGTTTTCATTATATGGAGCAATAAGAAACTTCAATCACATTTCGATCTGTTTCTATTATAAAGTTACAGCTATCTTTATAGTTACTGTTGCTAACCACGATACAGCATGTTGGTGCAGTAAGTAAAAGGTTATAGCATCACTGATTTCCAACAAGTGTAAGGGCCCCTAGTCACATGTAGAAGGCCATAACATTTTCATTACATGACCATTTAGGATAATGGTGATAATTAAAATAGGGGACTTGAAAGATTACATCACATACAACCTAGTCTCGGTCCCAGACTCCTTTATATGCAGCATTGGATGTACTGCATCACCAGCACACAAATAAAGTGGGTCTGGTGACTTGCCTGTGCTTTCCATGTTCCTTAGGCATCTGTGGAACACAACCATAAAAGCCACACCCACTCATTTAGTAATCCAGAACTACATATTCATGAAGTCTTATGCTTTGCATGTAAAAATATAGCACCAGGTACTGGGGATAGTGTCAGAAATATTCAGTCTCTTTTAAAAGTTTTACAACCTTGGTTGTAGGTGTCATTGTTTTAAAGCCTCATTATAAAAATTAATTTGGTCCCACCAACATCCGGCACTTGGACATAAAATGCACAGGCAATTCACCAGACCCACTTTATTTGCATGCTGGTGATGCAATACATCCAGTGCTGTGAATAAAGGGTCTGGGACTAAGACTACTTACAACCTGCCTCACCTACTTATCGTATTAGTGAATTCCATGCCACATAGAAAATGTATTTGCATTCATGACTGGCAATACTATTTTTGAGAACTGCAACTATAAAATAAAATAGCTTGTGCTTTCACCACACTATATGCATAGAAACTTTTTAAAATTACCTTTGTGCTGATAGAAAATTCCAAATAGTGTTAGCTATAATTGTGGAGAAATGAATCATGAAAGTGAAGGAAAGATTAGAGATATAACTACACTATTGACATTGCTTTTAGTTCCAAGAATTAATTGGCAGGTGGAAGTAGAGATAAGCTGCAGAAACTTGCCAAGCAGAAGAATTTACTTGAAACTTTTCTAATGCCACTTTTAATAATGGCTAAGATAATGTTTGCTGGAAAAGTGCCTTGATCATTGCAAGCAAGCTGCAAATTGGCCTCTGGTCCTATATATTATTTTTGATAACTCCCTTTGTGCCTGCCTGGTACCTGCCTGTCTTCTTAACTGCAAAGAAAAACTTTTGAACTATGGGTCCTAGAACAGAAAATTAAACTTCATTCTGCTCCCTACACGGTCCTTGAGGTGCAGAAGGCTTTGAATTTCTTCAAAATGTCCAATTAAAAAGTTAGAAACAAACTAATGCCTTTTCTTTTAGCAAATTGTGTTCGTGAAGCAGGTAAGAGGTCAACAGCATATCCACCCATGCTCTCCATTTTAAAAATGGCTGATAAAAATGCAAAAAAAAAAAAGGTGATTGTAGAAAATTAAATTTATGCAAGTGTAGCTGAGAATGTTTAGCTAGCTGAAGCTTAAGCTAAAGGTCCACCTACAGTTTTGTACCTATAGTCATTTTTCTTAGATATTTGTGAAGTTAAGTGCAGTATAACCTCAGAGTCAGGTACCCCAGAGTTAGGAACAAGACCAGTTAACCCACAGTGAAGCAAAACAATAAAAGACCTGTGCCATATCTGACAATTATATGATATTTCTAAACTTGGGTGCTCAGCTTCAGAAATACAGCTTCTTCAGTGTTTTCTCCCTCACCCTGTGCCATCCTCTCTCTCTCTATCTCCCCCTTTCTCTCTACCCTTCCACACTTTACCAAGTATAATTTTTTAGTGGTAGTAAGGGGGTAAAGAAAACAGCTGCAGCAGCCATAATTCTGAAAATTAAAGTTGGCTTAATAGATTTGAAAAACTGAAGAAAGAGGGTTATATAAAAAAATAAAATTTTTTTTTTAAATGGGAAATAAAAAAAAGTTTGAAAATGTCTTCTGCCACAAATTTATAGAATGTTGAACAGAATAATACTGAATCATAAACATCAATAAATAAATTTTAAACAAGTAATAATATTTGAAAATACAATAATAAATAAATTAAAAAATGAATGAAGATCGAAAATATTGAAAATAACAATGTGGATGTCCTGTAGAATATCAGTCAATTATATGATTTTTTAAAGTGTTCTCCCTCCCACTCTCCTACCTCTTCTACCCTTCACCAAGTACAATTCTTCACACATGGGTTGTGGGCATGTGTAAATTAATAAAAAAATTATAAAATTGAAAAAAGAGTTATATTTTTAAAAAGGGAGATAAAAATAGTTAAAAAATGTCTTCTTCCACCAATTCATAGCATGTTAACCAGAATAATACTAAATCTTAATCACCAATAATTTTATTTTATATAAGTAATAGTATATACCAGAGGCTCATTTGCAGCTTCACTTGCAATGACCAATTATATATTTTTCATACATTCACTTTTAAAAAAATTTTATCACTTCATTTTGAATGGGTGTAGTTGCATATCCTTAACATTGTTACTTTCAATATTTTTCATCCTTTCTATTTTTTTTTCTATTTATTTATTATTTTTTTTTTATAAATACCATTACTTGCATAAAATGTATTTATTGGTGATTATGATTTAGTATTGTGTCCATAACCCAGAGGATGCTGCAACTGTTTTCTTCCGCCCCCTTCCTTCCAATGAAAAATTGTACTTGTTTAAGTGTGGATGGGTAGAGAGAGAGAGAGAGAGAGAGAGAGAGAGAGAGAGAGAGAGAGAGAGAGAGAGAGAGAGAGAGAGAGAGAGAGAGAGAGAGAGAGAGAGAGAGAGAGAGAGAGAGAGAGAGAGAGAGAGAGAGAGAGAGAGAGAGAGAGAGAGAGAGAGAGAGAGAGAGAGAGAGAGAGAGAGAGAGAGAGAGAGAGAGAGAGAAAGGGAGGGTGGAGGTGGTCTGGTGGAATTCTTAACAGCAGCTCTGGGCACTGCTATTTTCAGTGACCACAAAAATTTATCTTAGAAAATAGGACCTGTAGGAAATTAGATTGTTTAATGAGTAACTATAGTTTTATTAACAGCAATCCACTATAGATGGAATGTTGTAAAAGTGCTGCATGGAATTCATTTCAAGAGGAAGTTCAAATATTTAAAAAAATATTTTACAAATTTTAGTTCATTGCATTTTATTTCCAATTTTTTTCAGAGAAAGCAATTGTTATTGTGCCATCAATGCACAACAATCTATCCATTCAAGAAAATATGGAAAATATATTTCACAAACCAGAAACAAAAATAATTGATATCCTTAATTCTAGATACTGTTCACTGCTAAACTTCCTATTTTAAGTTAATATTGTTATCCTTCATATCTTTTCAGTACAGCTGATCCTATGCCATTTATCCTCTCAGGCTGTTTAGCCTGCCACCCCTAGAATAAACAGAACCAAGGCCCTCAGTCTGATTTCTTTCTTTTAATACCAGTCTTAACTCTGTAGCATAAAAATTGAAGGAATGTACACACTTTTTTTTTTAAATTAAATATATTTTTATTTCTATTTTTTTTTGTTGTATATATTCTTTATTATTAAATAAAAAATAGATATAAAAAGTTTAAAACAAATTGGGGAAAAAGTTTAAAACAAATTGGGGAAAAAGTTTAAAACAAATTGGGGAAAAAGTGTGAAAAGATAAATGAATTATAATAACTGGTGATTTTTATGCAAATATTGTGGTCACACTGGACAGTTGGTAGCATTGTGCTCTTCCTTTTTTTTTTTTTTTTTTTTTTTTTTTTTTTTTTTATTAACATTGGGGTTTCCAAACACTGATAAGTAACCAGGTGGCCCTAAACACTGATAAGTAACAAAGTGGCCCCTACAATGATAAGTAACCTGGTGGTCCCAAACACTGATAAGTAACCTGGTGGCCCCTAACACTGATAAGTAACCTGGTGGCTCCTAACACTGATAGGTAACCTCGTTTCATGGAAATCCAGAGAGGAATCAAACTGAATGGAATGTTATAGATAAGAAGTCTCAAGATTTTCAGTAAACCTTTTATTTTTTCAGCTGTAACCTGATCAAATTATCCAGGTAGGTCTGAGCTTTGTTGTTTCTTCACATGGTACTTCAGCAATCCATTCAAGGTGGTGGGCAAAATCCTTCATTATGAAGCTTCTTAAACAGGGTGTTGCATGTGGAAACCTCCTACACTGGTAATGCAGGACAACTCTAGGAATGTTTTCTATACCTGAGGCTGTTGAAAAGACTTTCACTCATGTGTATGGAAAATGATATCCTGAAAACCATTGATTTCAAACCAATTATAAAGTGATTATCTGGAAAGAAATTCAAAAATGTTTTTGTTGAACATGTTTAATAAAAAATAATTCAAAGTAATTTTATACTGGACCAACTCTGCCTGTATGGCTTACCAAATGACTAGCATTAATATGATGAAATGGTTGTGTCCTTCAAGGCTCATATTAAATTGTTTAAATATTTTATTGATTAATCTTAGCTTTAGAGCATGTTTTTTTTTTTTTTTTTTTTTTTTTTTTTTTTGTTGTTGTTTTGTTCAAGCACTGATTTTATTGGAACTACAAATACAATATATATATATATATTTAATTTATTCACTATTTCCATTTTCATTCCTGTGATTGTTGTGTATGTGAAAGCCCCAGTGTACTGCTTTGCACAGGGGGCCATGATACCCTTATGATGTCACTGAGTATAATCCAACTTTTATAGTGTATGTAAATGTGTATAGGTGTACATTATCAGAGGAGGAGAAAACAGGGGGGCTGGGTAGGCTTCAAATCCCCCCCCCCCCCAAATTTATCACAGTGGAGCAGAGTACCCCCAACTTAGAGCACCAATTTTTTTTTTCAAATGCTTTACATTAGCATCAATGCTATACCTCACATGTATTATTGGTGTCCAAGATTAATTATCAGGAAAATTCCTAGTTAGTATAGAAAATAGTATACACTTTTATTTAGAGATGCACAAATATCCATTTATTCATACATGAGAATCACACTAATAATAAACTTATAGCTATGCAGTTTGCAGAAGCAAAACAAGTTTGGTAACTTTGCAGTTGTAACATGTAACTAATTGAAGGCAACAGTACCTTCTTGGTTTCCAAAAAGTGTCCTAACTTCTATGTACTCTACAATGACAGAGATGAAACTTAATTATTGAATGCTTCTATATATTCACAAAGATTTTACAGACAATTTTTAGTTTACATTTAGTTTGTATGGTAAAAACTTTCATCATTGATGAGAGTGTGAGAGTGGAGGGTCTTTAAACTGTTATAAAATTTTCTATGCTAAGCACACTTATTCCAACTTATGCTTTGATAAATATCAATCCCAAAAATAACATAAACTTCAGCCCCTCCACTTTTAATGTGCTGTCTCCTCCTTTGATTATTATAGCGTGCACGCATGCACGCACGCACGCACACATGCATGCATGCACACACAACTTCCCATAGATTATTTTTGCATTGTGCACACCTAATTCATCTGCTTTCATGATACCAATATACAGTTGTTGTACAAATGAAATTTGTTCTTGTGACTCTAAATACAATAAATAAGTACTGACAAGGCCTGTTCTGCAAAATGTTTATAAACTGACATGCTTTTTATTGGAAATATTATCTTTTTGCAGAGAAGAGAGATGGTTACATTGTTAACTTTAAGAATATTGACTTTGACTATCACATTACTTATCCAAAAATAGTTAAAATATAAAGTTAAGGAATGTAGCTTATATTTAATTAAAGTGGTCTCAATGTAAACTATCTGTAACTATAACATACTTATCCCACACATGAAACATGAAACCTGTAGTGTGTTTCACTAAGTGTCATATGTTGACCACCTTTCCATCCTGCAACAGCCAGCCTGTGTACATGTGTGTGTGTGTTCATGGGTCTATCCCTCAAGGTTCAAGTGTTTTTGCTGAAATACCACTTTTGGCATTTGTAGCATCTCACACGGAAAGGAAAAGGTGTGGCCAAGTGGGACCCAGCCTATGCTACTCAGAGTGAAGTTGTATAAGCATTTCCAAGTTTTAGATCTGTAACTTTTAGGGTTTTTTCTGCCCAAAACTATATTTGGCTATTTCTCTTTACCATGGCAAACATTTTCCGAACTTTTTAGCCCATGTTTTAAGTTGGGTCAAAATCTATCATCATGCCAAGTTTCAAAGAAATCAACTCACAGGCTTGGCCAGAATAATGGTACAGACAGACAGACAGACACACAGACAGACAGACAGACAGACAGACAGACAGACAGACAGACAGACAGACAGATAGACAGACAGGCAGACAGACAGACAGACAGACAGACAGACAGACAGACAGACAGACAGACAGACAGACAGACAGACAGACATTTCCTTTTTTATATATAGGAGATAGGAGATATATGTATTACAAAAGAATGGATTAGTCACAGGAAGAAAGAAAATGGAATGAAAAAACTATGGAGAAAAAAAAATGGGGAAAAACTGCTACTAAACACGAGTAGCAACTAGGCCTGAAAAAACAGAAAAAACCATAAACCAGTTTTTAAATTAGCATAAAAATTTCGTAACAGCTGAAAAGGTTTTGACAAGTCTTTGCACATATGGTCTTTGGGTGGTTAATTAAGTAATTGAAAAAAAATGCTAAAAGTAGCACTTCTGGTAGGGCAAACTAAACTCAATCTTCCATAACAAAAGAGCCTGAAAAGGAATGGCAAAATAATTAAAGCTAGTAATTTTCAAGATAAAAGTCCACATTTCAATCCCCTAATTGATCCTTTCATTTTTTCCCCCCTCCTTATCCTTTCCTTCTTTCCAAATACAAAATATATGGAATTTTGATCATCATGATCACAATTTCTGCATTGTTGGGTCTACTACTCCTGGACTGGTGGTGGTTCTCAATGAACCATAATCCCTTTACCTACCACCACCCACCCCTCTGTTTTCCCAAAGGCTGCCTCCCATAGGCCTAAAAAAATTTGGTGCTGAAGATACCACCAATATTATCATACCAAATTTAATACATGTGGAGTACATAAGTGACTATTAACCTGTGTTTATTAATTGTATTTTCATGTGTGTATCTTGAGTTGGCTCCAGAAGATATTTATAAACTGGTGTGCTTTTAATTGGAAACTGCGTTGCTTTTTATAGAGAAAAGGATTAGTTACAATGTCAACTTTAGGAATGTCAACCCAATTGAAGTTCTGCTAATGTTGGTGTTTCCATGACTATCATATTACCAATCCAAAAAAAGTTTAAAATATCAAGCTAGGAATGTAGTAGCTAATTAAAGTGGTCTTAATGTAAACGATCTGTAACTATAACAATACCCATCCTACATATGAAACATGAAACCTGTGTTGTGTTTCACTAAGTGTCATATGTTGACCACCTTTCCATCCTGCAACAGCCAGCCTGTGTATGCAACTAATCATGACATTGCCAACAAATGACACTATGTCACAGAATGGAAGTAACCTTGATGCAGTGGCCAACTACAGCTGCATCAGTGAAGTTTTCAAACTGCTCCCTGGAACTATTCATTAGTGATTTTTTTTTCTCTGCAGTTGCAAAATTGTCTCTTGGTAATGGCAGTGTGGTAATATAGGCAAGGTAACAACTGCATCACTTGGAGAGTTCATTGGAGAATGAACTTTCTCTACTTATTGTGGCCAACAAGACCATACCTTGGTGTGAGCTAAAAAGGGAAGTTTTAGAGTAACAACATATAATCCTCGTCTGTAGATCCTGTGAGTCTAAGTGATTAGCAAATTTTGCTATACAAATGGGATGGCAAGTAGATTTGGATATTGTTGATAGTAGTAATTTGTTCTCATCAGAAGTTATGAGTTAATTAAACTAACACTCATAGAGAGGCAAGATTATTAATTTCTGTCTCTATCATATGACATGTAATACTTCTTTATCTTACCTCTTTTCCTAATTTATCAATTGATTTAATTCTTTTCTTCTTATTATTACTATTATCGTTATCATCATCACCATAATCATCATCATCATTTTAGTGTTTATTATAGCTATTATTGACGCTTAGATTTCTTTCAAGGTAAGTAGTTGATAATGTAATCCTAGCTTGCACATAGTGCAAGCTTTGGTACTAGATGATCAATACCATTTTGTTATGAACTTACGCTCAATCATTTTAATACAATTTTATGTTGCAACTAATCATTCTTGTGAGAAATAGAATCTGTCTTCTTCAGCTGGTAAGTTACAGAAAATGTATGAATTTACTAACTGGCTATTTTGGAAACTTCAGAGTTGCCTAGATGATAGACTATAGAGAGCCTGAACTTGGGTGGCCTTACCAATGGTTATTATTCACCATGTTGAGTACAATTCTACAGTAGAAAATCAGTACTGTCATTTAAAATCTTGTTCCCACACTAAAATGTTGTCCCCCTTACTGCAAACTGTTATAAAAAATGGTTTCCCTTCATAAATAGTTTTATTCCATGAGTGTAAGAATTGATGTACTCATTTCAAATAGTGTTAATACTATAGAAATTCTTGGTATTGTTGTTTTTGATTTTCACACACCAATTTTTGCTATTTCATTTCAATTTTCTTCCAAAAAATAGGGGAAGAGACTACCTGACCTGATATTCTGCACGGTTGCTATAGTCATTTTCATTAAATTTTGACCTTCTGTAGTTGAACACTTCAACCTTGTATTCATTGGACAGGATGGGTTTTTCAACAATTTAAACAGATACTTTCACATAAACTCTACTAGACTCAATGAGACTGTCTATAAGTTCCAATCAGTGCCAGTTGGAAGGTTTTGAACAGGGTCTATTGGATGTACTATCACACCATTTCAGCCATCGGCCGCATTGCTTGCTAGGCCCACCTTCGTTGGGCTGTGGTCACAAAATTGTCTTAAGGAAGAGCATGTCTTATAGCATACCTTTTTTTCTGGAGTACTTGTATTTCAAGGATGACGTGTCTTATGAGAGCACATGTCTTAAGGGAGGTTGTTCTTTGTAGGAGGAAATATCTTATGGGAGGTCATGTATTGGTGGAGTGCATGCCTTCAGGATGGCATATCTTACAATATGTTGTGTTTTGCTGTAAGTAATGTCTTACTGGAGGACATGTTTTTCTTGAAAGTTTGTATTATAGGAGGGTATGTTTTGCAGTTTGAGATGTCTTACACTTTACTTGAGGCATGTCTTGTAGGATGTCATGTATTTCAGAATTTTGTACCTTCCAGCTGCTCTCCCAAAGCAGCAGTCCCTCCAGTAATTTATATTCACCTGCTATGTCTGAGTTCAACAAATTTTATACCCCTTTTGGAATTGCTGATAGGTTTTTTTCTTGTAAACTTGGCTGGCAATGTTAAAATTTATTAATGTCTCTTTGAAATGGTAGCTGTAAACTCTACGCATTCCCTTTGATGAAAATAAAATGACAGTCATGGAAGAGCCATTTTTGGGTTTCTTTTAGTTACTCCACTTGAACAATGGGGTGTGGACAAATGGAACATAGCACAGGTTACTTTCCCTTACCTTAATATCATATCTGTTAATTTTCAACCATATCCTTACAGGCATTTGGCAGGTTATCACACGCATGCACACATGCATGCACACATGCATGCACACATGCATGCACACCACTAGTTCTATTAGTATAAGATTCTAATAAACCAGCACAAGTGACCCCATGCATGTACACATATGGTTCTTATCACCTGTATGGCTCCTGCACTGTGAACAGCTAATAGAACTAACTTGATTTTTAAAGGACAATTTTAATATTCTTATTTATTGATTTATTTATTAATCTAATATGACTATTATAATTATTTCTTTTTATCCCAAAATTTTGTGGGTGCTATAGCATCCCCTTATCTACAGCCTTGGTATCTAATTATAATTCATGATTTGTGTGTCTGTTTGTCTTTGTGTATGTATATTCTTGTCTGTATTTCTGTCTGTCTGTCTGTCTGTCTGTCTGTCTGTCTGTCTGTCTGTCTGTCTGTCTGTCTGTCTGCCTGTCTGTCTGTCTGTCTGTCTGCCTGTCTGTCTGTCTGTCTGTCTGTCTGTCTGTCTGTCTGTCTGTCTGTCTGTACCATCATTCCGGCCAAACCCTTGACCCAACTTAAAACATGGGCTAAAAATTCCTCAATAGTTACCATGGTAACAAGAAAAAGCCAAAATGGCATTGACCACATCACCCAATAATGTGCACTGTGTGAATGTGAAAGGTGGAGTTAAGACCACCTGTACTTCAGATTTCTATTATGCTGGATTGTTTTGATTTCATGCTAACTATTTAGAAGAGAATATGGCAGAATCCCAGATTACTGAAATTCCTATGACACTTGACCTGTCTTACATATAGTTGGATTTATCACCTTTCAGGTTTGAAATTTCTATGACATCTATTTTATTTATCAACTTTCATGACTGTGAATTTCATATGACGTACAAAATTGATGTTACATTTCACAGGAGTAAATATTTCACCTATCCAAATGACATTAGTCATATATGTTACATTTCACAAATAAAACATTCCACCTATCCACAGAAATTCTGGACATGTTTTATGATTGGAAACATTGACTTTTATGTTGCTGTAATGCATATAAATATTACATGGTGTGTACTAGCATACACTGATGCAGATCAAGTATCACTTTGAAAAGATAAAAAAAGAACAATTTCATCATAAACCACTTTAAAGTGTCCTATAATTACTTAACTCTAACAATAGCACACACTTGTTTTAAGTAGATTTATCATATATATCTTGTATATTATATGTAGAATTTTTTAATTAAAAATTCTTTTTTTATTTATTTTTTTAATTATTGCAATGACGTCCAGCAATGAAGTACATCTCACAATCAGGTATTATTAATAGTGTAATTGTTCTACACTTCATCAGAATCAGATGAACCAACATTCAGTGTTAGTGTGATTGCTTGATTATTGTGACTGCATATCCATGTTAGAATGCTAGCACGAAACAGTATCATGATCATAGAGTCACCATATGCTCATTGCTTGGTCTAAGTTGTTTTTTTTCATTCACTTGTAACACCCATTTTTAATCTTTCAGTGGTTCTGTTCAAGATAGAAGACTCCAACTTGCGCAGTGCCGAACCAACTAGTTTTCTTCTGTTTCTTCCTCAGACATCATGACACTCCCTGATCGCCTCTCAAACAGCTGGAAAACACAAATAATGGTAAACTATGCCTCATACAAACATCTCTTCAACTGATATTAACTGAACAAGTTCAAATATTATGTGATCATGCATTATTAATGTGGCTGTCCGGGGATGGGTGGGGTGATGGCAATTCAGGATTCTACCCAGTGGGATGGGCAGGGAAGAAATTTCTAACCCAAATTCCTTTATCTTGTATCCAAGTCATAGCGCAGATATTAATTGACCAAATTTCCAAAAAAGGTAATGGTTTAGCTAGTTATGTCACACAATTGTTAAATGTCCAATTGTCTGTCTAATTGAAGTAGTCAACAAGAGTTGGCATTGATTCACCATGGAACTGAAACTTTCCATTACAGCTAAGCATATGAGACAGGAGGAGGGGGGCAGTGGATTACAAGATTCTGATCTCACCCATATTTCAGTTTCTAGTTAAACTGGAACCATGACAACACACATAGCAGCCTCCTACATTCATACTACCAGGACAACACATGTGGCAGCATCCAATGGATGCATAATGTCAAAGGGTCCACTCTGCTCTAACCATGGCAACACAAGGACCATAAAAGTGATATAGATAGATAGCTAGATAGATAGATGGATTTATGGATCGATGGATAGCTGGATAGCTAGAATGATAGAGATAGAGATAGATAGATAGATAGATAGATAGATAGATAGATAGATAGATAGAGACAGACAGAAAGACAGACAGACAGACAGACAGACAGACAGACAGACAGACAGACAGAGATAGATAGATAGATACATAGATATATAGATAGATAGATAGATAGATACATACATACATATATACATACATACATACATACATACATACATACATGCATGCATGCATACATACATACATACATACATACATACATACATACATACATACATACATACATACATACATACATGCATACAACATACATACACATATACATGCATACAACATACATACATGCATACATACATACATACATACACTCACATACACACACACACACACAAACACACACACACATACACACATACATCTTAAACCTTGAACCTTGAAAGAAAGTCATCCGTGAGGATGATGCTTCTCTGCCACTCAGTGGCAGACTGGATTAAAGTTTAAACAAAACAATTACTGTCACTCCTTTATAGCGATTTGTCCAATACTTATACCTTGCCATATCCTGCCTTCTCATAAATAATCTGTGGCATGTGTCACACACAAATGGAGAAGTAGTTGTGGTAGAGCTGGTGTCATGTCTGTCAAAGGTCGATGCTGCTTCCCACCATATCCTGTCCTTCTCCAATCTCTCCTTGGTGCAGATATTTAAACCTTCTCTACACTGTGCTCTCCATAGACCTCTCTCCTTTGCATCTCTATACCATCTTCTCTCATCAATCTTGAACCTCTTAAGACCTTTCCTTACTCTGTCCCTCCACTTTAGCTTACATCCATGCATGGGTCTTCGATGAGATAACCAGCCAAACAAGAGCTTCTTGGGAATACGATCCTCCTGCATTCTGGCAACATGACCCAACCATCTCAGTCTCCTTTCTATAACCACATCTTCAAGAGCTTCATCTCTGCCAAAATTTCTCCTCATCTGGTTACTGCTGATGTTACCAGCTCATTGCTCAGCCCTACTGATGTTCATGATAATGTATGCTGGAGACATCTGTTGTCGAATGCCTCAACCTTCTATATGGAGACTCTCTTGCTTGCCCAAGTCTCAGCTTGATAGAGCAGCACACCTAGCACAGCAGCACAATTGACCATCCTCTTTTATCTTTGGGAATAGATTTCCATTGCAGAATGCAGGTCTACATAAGGCATCAAAAGTATGAGAAGCACGAGCCACCCTGTCCTCCACATCCATCTTGATCTCTTCATGTGACTCAAGGATGCTCCCCAGGTATCTGAAACTTGACACTGCCTCTATGGTCTCCACTTCAATGCGTATTGGCTTCAGATCCTTCTCTCCACACGATGCACCAGCCACAAACAGCTTTGTCTTGGGAAAGCTCATTGTCAACCCTCACTTTGAAAGTACTTCAAACAACCGCTCATCAGCTCTCACAACGCTCTCTCTGGAATCTCCCATAACAGCTGCATCATTAACAAATTGCAACTCAGTCACTAACACATGCGATGGTGTTTTGTCCTCTCCCCCACCAGCTTGCCACCACACTTTTACAACATTTCAGTTCCAAAAGGCTGGTATTCTCTTCTCCACTCCTCCATCACAAGGTTGAAATAGAGGTTGAGAAGTGATGGGGCGATGGTACAGCCCTGCCTTAAGCCTTTGTTCACTTCAATTACAGGTGTGGTAATGCCATCAACAGACACCTCAACTTTCATTCCATTATGGAGGGACTGTATCAGCCTCACAATCAGAGGTGGGATGCCATATTTCTCCAGCACCAACCAGAGTGCTTTATAAAATAGTAGAGGACTTGGCTCATGTTTGTGTGCACTTAATTTAGAGGAGGATAACTCAACTGTTTTAGGGCAATATGAACCCAAGGAACAACATGGGATGTGTGCCAAATTGCGTATCTGCTGCAAACATGCTGAAAATGACCACGCCCTATTTTTCTGAGGTAAAATAGTTCTATCTTCTAAACTGTTAGAGCTACAGACCAACTGAGGTGCTCAAAATGTTCAGAATGACCAAGGAAGAAAGGGAAGCATAGTGTTAGAGAGAAGAGCTCCATAGACAATATGAGAAGGAAAGAGAAGAGCAATAAAAAGCTGAAAGAGATAGAAGATTGGAAGAGTTATTGGAGCTAACCAAAGTGATAGGAGCTGGAATGTTAGAGAACTCCAGCCCTTTATTCAGACAAGTTTATGGTAAAATAAGAGAAAAGGTGGATAGGTTCTGGCCAATGAAGGCTGACATGTGTAAACTTATTTCTCTTCATTCAAAGTACACATGATCACATATAGAGCAAAAAGAGAAGATTGGACTAAGTACTTGGCTCCATTACTTTAACCACAACCAAAGATAGTCTACATCAGCTTGGACGAAGACAGCCGACAAGATTATGATGTTGAAAAAGAAGCCCTCAACTGTCATTTCAGGGTGGGTAACTCAGGCAACTCACCACTCAAGGTTGGATCAGCTTAGATGGCAGCTGGGAGAGTCCTGGTTCACAACAGGAGAGACAGGCCAGTGTTTGGCAAGAAGGTGGCAGGCAAAGTATACGATGGTGGAAGAAGTTTCTGACCTCGTTGCACAAGATTCCATTGTGAAAAGTATGCCCTGACAACTCCACATGTATGTCCATGATCGAAAGTCTGACACAATGAAAGAATCAGTTGCAGTGGCAGATGATTTCATGTCTGTGCGAAGATGGAGTTTTAATGTTGTCCATGAACCGGATTGGATAGCAGTGTAGCCACATCAGAAGGAGGAAAGTTGTGTTCCTATGCTGATACTGGCAAAGACAGACCTCCTTGTCCCCGAACTAACAAACAAGATAGAAGCATTGGACATCTCAACAGTGATCAACTTAGAGACTACTACTAAGTTAACAATTTAATTTTTTAAGTGCTGGCTTAGGGAATGACCAGAAAAGCAACAACTGGAAACCACAGCCAAAGTTTGATCCTCATGGCAAACCACACGTTATTCAGTGTAATTCCTACAGTATTACACTTTTGAATTACACAGCAAACCAGCTGCTACCTAGTCAAAGGCAGAGGTGAACTGGGTAAGAGCATTGACACAGCAACAAGAGCTGCATTTGGTTGAATCTAATGTAAAAAGGGCCATTGTGTGTGGATCAATTGAAGGAGAGTTATGCAAAAATATATCTCTTGATATAGGAGCTACTCAGACAGTAGTAAGAAGAAAACTGGTTGATCCCAAATTTTTCACAGGAAAGTACAATGTAGTCAGAGGTTTTAATGGTATCAGGCAGTTTTTCCAGCTAGCAAGGACCGGTGAAAGAGTGGATGGAGTGGCTGATGACTTGTCTTATGATGCATTGCTAGAATTTGACATCCCAGAGCTGTTAGAGATTGGCAAAAGGCTGCTCTCTGATGACCTCATTGGCATGGTATGCACAAGAAGCAAACAGACAGAGCCACATCAAGAATTACTATCAACACACAGAGAACCCAGAAATCAGCAGTCTGATAACTCAGACGAGAATGAGGAGAGTGATGGTGAAGACTGTCCATTTATTTCAGAGGGAGGAACTAAGTATGAGATACCTGATGAGGACAATTGCTCTGATGAGGATAGTGATGTTTCTGAAGAATACGGTGACTCCTTAATTTCTACACAGGTAGAATCAGAAGAACTTGACTCAGAAGACCCTAACTGTCTCAATGAAGCCAGAGTGGCGCTAGATAAGGAAAACCACAATCTAAGTACAAACAAAGAGCAGGTAATTGGTGAAAGGCTAGGGCTGACTATATTGCAGGCAAACCTGAACATTGTTTGGATAGCTCTGCTGAGGAGTTCCATGGAAATCAAGAGTTGGATGACTCCCTTGCCAGTTAGAGAGAGAAGGCCAAAATGAATGTTGACAAATTTATTATCTAAGTAGGTCTGCTTCTTAAGAGAGCCCGAGATCAACTTGGTGAAGTTACGAAGCTACTTAGTGTGCCTCAGTCATATAGGTCCTTAGTGCTGTCCCAAGCACATGCACCCATCCAACTAACTAGGCAGAGATAAAACCATTCAGAAGGTGTTTGACAACTTCTGCTTGCCTGGACTTCCCAGAAGAGTGAAGCAGTTATTCAGGGCATGTCCTGATTGCCAGCAGACAAGAAAGCACCCTTTCATGCTCACCTACATCTGTTACCTAACATCAATGTTCCCTCCCAGAGGATAGGAATAGATATGGTTGGACCTTTACCAACAACAGCAGCTGGAAATTGCTTTAGTTTGGTGATAGCAGATGATGCTACAAGGTGGCGGACAAACATATCCATTAAGACTCATTAAGATAGTAAGTGTGTAGCAGACAAGAATTTGCTGATGTTTACCAATGTTGGTGTACCAGAACAGATATTGACAGACCATGATAAAATTTTGTGAACTTGTTATTTAGCGAACTCTACCTCCGCTCCTTGCCATACAGAGCATAACCATCACTCCCTACCACCAAATTACTGATTATCTCATGGTAAGATACAATGGAATTGTCAAAAACATGATTTGCAGAACCTCTAAACTATTGCAAGGTCAGTGGGACTTTGCCCTTCCGTTCTTGCTTGGAGAACTGAGGCGAACCCCAAGTGCTACTACTGGGTTTACACCATCAGAACTACCGTATGGACACCAAATACATGGACACTGCAAATGCTTCGTCAGAAGTGGCCAAATGACACCCCTTTAGGATTGTTTAAGTCAAATGAAAGAATTAGCCAATGAAAAGGAACAAAAGAGCAAGGTTAAATAAAGATTTGTTATGACAAAAAAGCGAAAGAGAGGACTTTCAGGGCGGGAGAACTTGTGCTTGTACAGACTCAGTCTATGATATCAATAATGGAAAATGAGTGAAAGGACCATACTCAGTCATTGAGAAATGCGATGGAACCCTCATAAGTTGAACATATCAGACCATTCAGGCGTCAGATCAAAGACAAGTTAATTTGTTGAGAGAAATTGTCTCCCCCACAGCAAGGTGCATGCTTGTTCATACAGAATTGGAAAGAGATTTCGAACCTTCCATAGTAGAAGGGAAGGAAAGCAGACTCAAGGTCAGCGACAGACTAACATATGAAGAAATGAAACAGATAGACCAGCTGATGGCAGAATTTGGAGGACTCAGGATAGGTCAACCTGAAGTGACTACAGCTGCAAAAATAATCATAGAGACCAGATCAGCATACCCAATCAGCTGACATCATTATAAGTTTGATTGAATCAAGTTAAAAACCATGTATGATGCAGTTCATGAACAAATTAGTGTTTGAAACAGGTAGTTTTACCCATTTTCACAAGCCCCAGTCATTCAAGAAAAATTCATTTCTATAATTTTTTTTTTTATATGTATTTAGAAACTTAATATTGTGTTGAATTAGCTATGTCATGTAACATGGGTGATACGAACATGACATTTTATCATATCACATTGCCTAAATTATAAAGTATATTATTAACAATTACATTACTTCTCCAGCTTGAACTGTATCTTGCAATTGATTCTCTCACCACCCAAGTTGTGGCATTTGCAAAGGGGTGTGCATGGGAGCTGGTTCCCTCTGTAAGAACATTGCCTGGAGCACAATGGTTTGAGGTGTAGGAAATCCACCAATCGAATAGGTTTGGAAGTGCTTTCCTCTTCCTCAAACCTTCAACCATTTTCCTATAAAAATGTTAGCTCAAGCCCTGCTGTTGTGTATATCTCACACATGACATCCACTAAGCTCCCTGGCTAAATGTGAAGAAGCAGTGTGACTCAGAGTGGCAAAATCTCTGATGACTCCGAGATGGGGAGGTGGGGGAATATGGATCTGGAACAGCCCCCACCAGCTTTGGACAATTTTTAGGGCACTTTGAGGCTACATACTTTGCAAAGAAACTTCTCAAGATACTCTGGTGCCACCACTTCTCTACAATAGAAAGTAGCTAAGTAGCTGATTATTGTTCCCAAAGTATTACCCAAGCTCAAAATAAAACAAACATTGCCTAATTTAATTTCTATATTCATGATCATGGTTTTATTTTTTTTGAAACTAGCAAAAGTATTCAGCTTCACCTGGATAAAAAGCAATTCCAAATCTCCATACAAACTGTAACCATTACATATATCTACAGTTGAAGGAATAATGAGGGGAAATTTTTTTGGATTATCTTTTTTTCTTTCTTTTGTTTATTTTGGTTGATATTTACTTTCCAGCTCATTGAGTTACCTACAGCAACACACTCTAAGCCAACAGTTCTAAACCACCTTCTAATTTTGGCTAGAAAAGAAAGATAAATGGCTGGAAGAATAATGGCAATGAAAACTTAACCTAGGAAGAGTAGTCACTAAGTTACTAAATGTAGCACCTTTTCCAAAGCCAGCAATTGTGATCCTCTTCGTTGTAGCCTTAGTGTAGTTTAAAAAATGATCCCATTTAGGCAGGGGGGGGGGGGGGGGGTGGTGGTGGAATTAAGATTCGTCAAGGACCACCACCTGGAATAAAAAGACCCACCAGCTATAAAACTTTGTTTAGGAGAAAAGAATGAGTACTTCATATAAGATATTTGAAAAGAAATAAAAGCTGGAAGATAAACAGGAGAAAATAAATGGGAGGGGGGAGTGAAAGGGGTGAGGGTGTGGAAAGTTACACATAAAATTTGGTATATTTGGAAAATTAAAAAAAAGAAAAGAAAAGGAAAACAAGAAACATGGCCTAAGTTGGAATTGCCAACCTTCAGCATGGAAATCCCATGCAGTAACCATTATGCCATTGTTGTTGTTTTTTCAGGCTTTTTTTTTTTTTTTGTATGGAAAATTTGAATGATTTTTAACCCTCCCCTTCCCCCAACCACAGTCCACTTTTGGTATTACAATTCACATTATTACCTACCTTACCACCTAAGGATAATGTGTGAAAAGTATAATTAAAATCTGTTCAACCATTGCAAAGTCTTATGCTAACATAAAAAAACAGGTCTACTACTAAATAAATATAGATATCCCTTCTGTTCTTTTTGTTGACAGCATCAGGTAATTTCTATTCCTTTGACTTACATGAGCACTTTCAGATCATATGCTATACCATGCACAGTCCAAGAGAAAATTGCTAAATTCAGTCTGTTTTTCCCCCCCTCCCACATACCAATTTTTTTTATCTGTTAAGAATAGGGGGCATGATATAAGGCACATAATACCAATAGGACTACTTTTTCAAATTGGAAATACTGTAATAATTAATAAAAAGTGCCACTAACTAAGTGTAACAATTAATACACAATCTTAATGTACTGAGGAGTGCAATCTCTACTTCTGAAATAGTAGCATTCTTGTCCTCTATGGTTGTAAGCATAATTGCCCAAAGTTAACCTTTGAAAAGATCCTCCTCCCAGAAACAGGACACAGTTTGCTCTGGCCGCCAAACTACTTTGAAAAAATGCCATTAGCGTAGAATCCTTTGATCCTGTAATGTCTTCAAATGATGAATCCATCTGTTCCAGGGACAACTCAGGATCTAAATGATCTAGCAAATATTGAGAATATCTATCTACATTATCCTTTTTCATAGAATGACTTCCATATTTCCCAGAATCAGTAAATACAAGTGTCTTTGTTCCGTTCATACGATCCAATGCTTTTTTGTAGTCAGATGTAATTTCTTTAATGCAATCCTCAAATTCGGTAGAATGAAATATTTTGGGATTTAGGTTTAGGTGTTCTGATCTTATCATCACAACAACATACTGCTCACCATGCATGTGCTCAGATAAAAATCTATTGATATAGCCAATAACTTTTTTGCTGGGAAGTAATGGAGATAAACGAAATGGAGGATACCTTATTGCTGGTGGGCGGGTATTGACTAGACCAGTTGTAGTTAGACCTTTACCACACCTTGATCCTGATAGTTCAGCCCGCCAATGTCCCTCTTTTCTTAATCCTCTCCACTCATCAAATATAACAGTCTTATTTCGTTGTGCAGCATTAGTGGAGCCAAAAATCTTTTTTCAAAAATTGCTGTCAGAAATAGGAAATTCTATACACACTGTGCTTATGTTGAATCCATTTCTTTTAAAAAAATAAACCAATATTGACCTGCTAACTCGTCCAATGATTTGCATTTAAATATAATATTTGACTGAACATACTTTAATTGAACAAAAATTGCTTCCTTGGATGCATTTTGTAATGAACTATTGGACACAAGGATTGAGTTTTTTTGCTTTAAACTTATCTGATTCCAGTAGTTAATATCAAAGAAATTCCGAAAGTTGAAGTCACTTTGACAACCAAAATCAAATGTATGATTACCATTTGAACAAAAATAGAAGGTTCCATAACTTGGGAAATGTTCACTGAGCTTGCCCAGCACTGTAATTCAAACAAGTTTTGGAGAGCCATGCCAGTTTGTTCCCACATTTCTAAACTTAGAACCATTGGCTGACCATGAGATTGCTGAGAAAATTGGATAAATGGATTCTTATTTTGGTGCCTGTCAAGCGTTCCATTGTTGAATTCCAAATGTGTTAAATTCTCTTTCCCAGCTTTGTTTGGTTGATTATCACCATTTTGGTAAGGAATATTCAAGTCAAATCCACTTTTACTCCAACTACCATAGTGAGGAATATAGACTTTGTTGTATCCAATGATGAACATGATTACAGATACAGCAAGCAGGAAATAAAAACTCCTCCATCTGGGTGGCATGTCTCTAAAAGCGATAACAGAACCTAGAAATAGAAAAGGTAAAATTAAAACAGAGCACTGTTGATGATAACAATTAAGAATTATAAATAAACAAAAAAGAGTATATATATCGAGGGACCACATTACCTATTCAGTATTGTTTATCTATACTTCGATATCATGATATAAACTGTTTCTTGTGCTATTTGTTTAGTTCTACCTCACATAAAAAATATATCTGTTGCAGTTCTATGTAAGGTGTAGTGAAATGGGTTATTTTTATCAGCCCCTGATATGCTATATTTGTATCAGAAGCTTTATCATACTATAATTTACAATTTGACCATCTCTCTGTCTGCCTGCCTGCCTACCTGCCTGTGTCTCTGTATGCATGTGAGGACTCTAACTCCTCCCAAACCGCAGGAGAGATCTTCATGAAACTGTCAGGAATTGAATAGGGCACCTTACTACACGTCACTACAAAAAAATTTGTTTAGATCGGGAGGGTATGGGTGTGGTTTTGTCAGTGGGTGTAGATTGGTGATAATGCACACAACTATCATAAAAATTTTTCATGTTTAACATATGCTGGGCCCCACCTGACTACACCCTCTTCCTTTTCCCGGTATAAAGCTAAAAATGCCAAAAATGGTATTTCCTTGAAAATACTTGAACTTAGGCAGTTTGACCCATGAACCCATGTATGATTGGAAGCAATATATATATATATATATATTTTTTTTTTGAATCAATATAATCTGGGGAATATTTAAGGTACATGTATATGACCACACTCATTTCTGTTTTAGCCCCACTAGGTAGGTAGGCAGGCAGGCAGGCAGGCAGGCAGGCAGGCAGGCAGGCAGGCAGGCAGGTAGGTAGGTAGGTAGGCATGCCTACATGTATGCTTGTATATGTGTATGTATATATATGTTCATATATATGTGTTCATGTATATAAATATATATATATATATATATATATATATATATATATATATATATATATATATATTTTTTTTTTTTTTTTTTTTTTATGAGAGCCTGCCAAATTGCTGCAAGGATTTGGTCAAAAATTGGCATATATGATGTTCAGGTAAGTGGAAGTAACCTGGGTATGCTTTCTTTGTCCACACCCCATTGTTCAAGAGGAGTAACCAAAACAAGCCCAAAAAAGGCTCTTCCATGTCTGCCATTTTATTCTCATCAAAGGAAATGCACATTCACACACTACCATTTCTAAGAGATGTTATTGCATTTTAACATTGCTCACAAGGTTGACAAAGAAAAAAAATTATCAACAATTAAAAAAAAGAAAAAAAGAAGTTGAACTCAAAAATAGTGTTCCATTATATCCTATTGCTGCAAGGGACTGTTGCTTTGGGAGAGCAGCTGGAGATACAGTATTCTGTGCTCCCACTTTCCCACTCCCCCCCCCCCCTCCCCCCATCCCCTCCCCAATCTTCCCTCACCACCATTTCTATACAATATAATTAAGTTCCTATACAACCAAAATAATGACTATCAAGGATTTCACAGGAAGAACAGTGTTTGAAGAAAGCCAAAAAATATATGCAAAAAGAGCTTATTGCTAAAAGAGCCACAGACATCTATTAAAATGAAAATTGTTCCAGGGAAGATTACAAACCAATCTTAATGGTATATAGTAACAGCTGGACCTCCCACCATCATTGTCTGGAGCATTCCAACTATAAATTTAAAGCTGGTGCATACACAGCTTAGTTGAGGGGATATGTTTATCCAAAAAGAAGGTCAACCAAGAGGACCACAAAAATAAACCTACATACCCAAGAAGAATAATTCAAACAGTAAATTCTTGCAAGGCATGTCTCAGAAAAAGTTATTGGAGAAAACATAACATACAACCAGATGCTTAAACTCACAGCAGCTTAAATGGTTGCTGCTTCTACACAGATATGTAAGACATGCCCACATACTACAAATGTCCTCCCATAACACAAATTTTTATGAAAGACATGATCACCACTACCACATGTCTTCCAATAATACATGCCCTCTTGCATAACATGCTATCCTATTATACATGTACTCATTTTAGACATGCCTTCCAGTAAGATACATCCTACATATCTACTCATACTACATGTACTCCTGCAAGACATGTCCACCTGTAAGACATGCCCTCATGTAATACATGGCTTCCTATACATACTCTTCAGTTAAATCTGTACAACAAATCATCCTGTAAAATAGGCACTCCTGTAAAACATGTACTCCAGTAAGACATCTTGAACAGCAAAACATGCACTCCTATAATACATACCCTCAAGTAAAGCATGACCTCCACCAAGCCATGTCCTTCAGTAAAACACAGTAAAACACAGAATATTGTAAGATATGCCATCCTGAAGACATGCACTCCACCAATACATAACCTCCCATAAGACATTTCCTACAACAAAGAATGACCTCTCTCTAGATATATGCCATCATAATACACGCCATCCTGAAAGACATATACTCCAGAAAATCATGTCATCCCATAAGATGTGTTCTCTTAAAAGAATTTGTGACTACAGCCCCTTCAGTGGGCTTAGCAAGCAATTCGGTCAAAGGCCGCAATTGCATGCTAGTTGGTAAAATAGAGAGTAACCAGAACTCTTTCGTAAGTTACACAATAAGACTTTCAGACTATTCCTAATTAAAAGAAAGAAAAACACGGTTGGAGGGGATTTTTCAACTGCAAGACTAAGGTAAATTTAAAACTGAAATAGATTATTTAAATAAATTTTACTATAATTATTGAAACAATGGATTTTTCAAGAATGTCATGTAAAACAAAGAAAAAAATTGAATAAAAATTCATGACAACTTGATTGATTCTCTTAGCCATGTTTTTGGCATGAGAAATAAATGTTTTCATTTTTCCATCTGCAGAGAGAAAAAAAGATAACTACTCATCTGATAATTTGATACTGTTGTAATTTAATGAATATCTCATTATCATCTAATGTTCTAGAATGCCTTCACACCAGTGACACACTTTCGGTAACTTTACAAGCTTAGCACTGGTTCAATGGGACTGGACCATGTAATCTTTTCTCTAACACACTACTGTCCATTAAGTGGTGTGAAGGAGGACAGAACAATGTCATTCCACATAAGAATATCCTACTCACATAAATCAATATGAGCAAGTATACTGGACAGGCATTGTGCATCTTTAGGCTCTTGCTAGCTGCTGGCAGTACAGTCACTACAGCTGTACATATTCAAGCAGCCAGTTTCAACTTTTAATAGACAATTTCTTACACAACCCAAGAGAGAGACTACCCATGTATAGATAGCTCTATACTTCCCTATTATTAAACTCAGCTTACCTATGAGAGATACTGCCTTTAAGAACTTCTGAACTTGCACGCGCACCCTCTTGTTAACGTACACACCAGATCCCGGATGGGTTGCTGCTGGAGTATAAAATCAGAAGAGGCGTAAAGGTGTGTACCTCTCTCTAATAAAGTGAGAAATATTCAGGTTCATTTTAGACCCGCTAAATCTTGTGGCCACTTTTCCTTTGGGAACTCACGTTTATGGATAGGTTTTTTGTTAGTGGCGTAGCTTTAGATATCACTACTTCTTCTTTTCAAAAAATTTGGTGTGGCATATCTTAAGATAGCTATAATCTGGTGGGCCACTTCTGTTGGGCCACTTTTGCCTTGTGCAAAATTGGTGCCTTCCTCCTGGAAGTGACGTCTAATTTCCTGTGATATTGTTTCAACTATTTATAGCAAACTATAGCTTAGTTTCACCAACAAAAACATTTTTTAGGTATCTCTAGACATGCCACTCCTAATAAAAACGTGACTTTCAGATGGGAGGGCACAGATTCCTCACAAGAAGTAACTGTTGTGGGCATGTGCACACAAGAAAAGGACTCATAGTGCTGTGCACTGTGATTTCCATAACATTGGGCTATATTTTTGGGTTATATCAAACCCATGGGGTGGGTGTGGGGGACCAGATTTTAGACAGGCATTTCCTTTTCATAGTGGGTTGGAAATAATGTATGGCAGCATGACACTTTAAGCAAGAAGTTGTGATGGATTCCTGCTTGCCTGGTGTCTCAGGGCTGCATCTTATGCAAAAGAAACTTAACAATGTCATAAACATTTTACATTAACATAAATGTTGGTTGTTTATGTAGGGAATCATGAAGCAGTCATACTGTATTCCCTGCATGTAAAACAAGTGTCTTTTGGCCAATAAACTGATGCAAGATATGCTTCATGTGATAATCCTTTTATAATTGAATAATATTAATGGCATAAAGAATTTTGTGACTTATCAAACAAATTCTTTCTAAATGAATAGTACATATGATCAGGTGTCCTCAAGTGGATCAAACATTTGAAATTTATGGTATCTATTATATTGTTACTTTTTTATCTGCAGAATATCCTGTTCCAAGCAAATACCTTAGACTGGCATACTAATGCTAAAGATATGGATGTGCAGTGTTGTAGTGAAATTTCCCTTGTCCTCCACTTAACCAGTCAATTAAGTGGTCTACCATTCCACCCAACACCTAGATTTTCCTTCACCCAAGCCAAACTCAGTTTTATACCCAAACTGGCTTCCCTCGAAAAACATGAGATTTGATATGCTTGGATAACTGCACAAACAGTAAAAATATAAGTATACTGATAGCAACACTAATAGCTAATAAATATATAATGTTACTATGTCTCTTACTAATTATCTGTAGGTTGGTTGGTGGTGTACAATATTCCCAGACTTGGTGTCTCTGTATCTTGGTCTTTCTCTGACGAATGCTGTATGCCAGCCAATCACGCATCAGACTAATGGCCTGTTTGAATACCTTTAAGTGTGAATGTAACTCTATGCAACCCCTCCTACTCATCTTCATCTGTAATATCTTATTTTAGCCACACCCACTGGAAATGCCCACAATAAGTGTGACCCACCCTGTCACTTCTCCAGTCACATGGAGAAAGAAAAAATATATATTTTCAGTATGATGTGCCCAGCAGTTGGAAAAAATATGGCCACACCCACCCCATGACATTATCCTGGTCACATAAACTGAATGCAAAATTTCGACCCACTTTGTAATTCTCCCTCCTCTTTTACTGGGTACTACTGTACGTGGTGAGTCTAAAATATGGTCAGAAAGTAGACCCACTAAATCTTCCCAAATTTAAAATGAATTTGTGAATGGGCAATTCTGGCACCCAAGAATGGACTGTCACTGCATCAATGGGCCAGTTTTTCTGACCAATCTGTTAACACAATTGTGGTTTTTAGTAAGTGAGTTGGTTTACTCAGGCATACTGTTGTGACCACAACCAGGAAATTTTCAAGAAAAAGGATGCCCCCACGGGCAGGGTTACTCCCATCTTCACTAAACTTCCTTTCAGCCACCCCAAACCCTGAAAATTGGAGCACTTTAAGCCAAATTGTCTGGGAGTAGTTACCGAAGAAACAAACTGAATGAATTGAGAATTATAGTAAGACTAGCAGCATAGACCCCTGGCCTCATTTCCCAGGGATATTATGACATGCCCACAAGAAAAGGTGTGACCTAGTGACCCTATCCATTTCCCTACCAGATTCAAGTTGTGTTTTCATACTTTTAGGTCTATAGGTGCATCAATTTGACCATCTTTATGTACCATAAAATAAATTGCATCCTTTTTGGCATTTTTAGCCTGACCAACCTTGTGAAAAAATTAACAATAAAATCAACTAATCCTTACCCCATGGATAAGGTGATGGTATATGCTAGTCAACTGCTATACCACGTTGTTTGGCCCTGTGGATGTACAGTTCCTATTGTAGCTACAAGCTTGGAAGTAAGACTTTTGGCATTTGTTGTTGTTGTTGTTGTGTTTTTGTTGTTGTCAGAAGTGGCATTGTTATCGTTTTGTTGTTGTTTTTGTTGTTGTTGTTGTTGTTGTTATAATACTTCCTCAGATTTTCCAGTGTTAAGGTCCCCATTTCAATCCCTGGTTTCCAGTCTTTTTTTTTTCCCCCCTTTTTTAAATTTTTCTTTTTCATTAATTTTGTTGTCTTTCCCCTCTGCAGTGACATCACATGAACTGGAGGAAAGAGGAGGGAGAGAGCTGTTAGTAACTAGACTCCTACTAGAGCACATCTATATATATATTAGAAGACCTATGTAACTATGTAACTGACTATGTAACTATGTAACTGACTCTGTAACTATGTTCGTCCGTTTCTCAAAATCCCTCTGTTAGATTTTGACCAAACTTTTAGGGATGGAGGATACACACCCTGAGATGGTTTCATGCCAGGTGGCATGTCTGGGAAAAAACAGAATCTATGTGTCTCTCTCTCTGTCTGCCTGTTAGTCTGTCTGTCTGTCGGTCGGTCGGTCGGTCGGTCGGTTGGTCGGTCGGTCGGTCGGTCGGTCGGTCGGTTGGTCGGTCGGTCGGTCGGTCGGTCGGTCGGTCGGTCGGTCGGTCGGTCGGTCGGTCGGTCGGTCGGTCGGTCGGTCGGTCGGTCGGTCGGTCGGTCGGTCGGTCGGTCGGTCGGTCGGTCGGTCGGTCGGTCGGTCGGTACCTCCATTCATCCGCCCGCCTGCGTATGTATGTATGTATGTATGTATGTATGTATGTATGTATGTATGTATGTATGTATGTATGTATGTATGCATGCATGCATGTATGTATGCATGTATGTATATATTTATATACTAGCAGAATATACCTGGCGTTGCCCAGCCAATGTCAACTTGAAACATTATAGAAGCCACACAAATTTCAGCCTGGTTGGCCCTTTAATTTTCCTTTGGGAGCCAAAAGAACTTCCTGTGGGTGTGGCTAATAAAAAACACTAAAATTACCACACCCACATGTAGTTTATGCTCACCTGATTAATTGGACTCCATATGCCCAATTCCAGTTCAGTTACCCTTTAATATTGCCAAATAACAAAGACATGAATACTATTAAAAATTTTAATTATGAGTTAATTTTTTCACCTTCTAGAGAACATGGTATTTCTCCCCCGTATTCTATCCTTGTGGGTATTCTGGAGATGCTTATGATAGTCCACATCCTTCAGTCACACAGCACTTGCTGACTGCAGCAATGGCATACACAGAACACACTCCTTCATGGTAACCAGCAAGTCTCCACCAGCACGGGTATGTTGGACATGCATAACTAAACCAGGATGGTGTCTTTTTCTAAATGTGGACTTTGCAATAGAAAGAATGCACAAGATAAATTTAAAAAGTGCCATAAACCGACATTACATCATAAAGCAATAAAAGCAGTTATCACAATCCCCAGTAGGAAATAAAAAAATGTTGGAAAGATGTTTAGTTCTTGTGTTGCTGCTCAGAAAATGCAGCACTTGAACTGATTCATGAACCAATTGCCTCTGGTCTATAAAATAGAAAGGAAATAGTTACATGTGTTTGTGCTGTGGGGCCCACAATCTAAATGTCTAGGAGCTAAATGTCTAGGAGAAAGTAGTGGGATTAATGCACCACTTACACTATGCAGTCAGTGTGGCCATCATTAGAGAGTCCTTGCTGTGTTTGAATATGAGCCTCAGCACTGCTGTGGCCAGAGTCATGATATGATATGGAGCCAGTGGCATGTCTGGATCCAGGTAAGGTGTGGACAACACAACTAGCTGCACTTGAACCGAAAGCATTGTATACCCAATGCTATGGGCATGCCCAGAACCTAGCTATTCGAGGTGCACTGAAAGAAGGAATTAAAGTCTTGGGGGAACTCTAGATATAGTTTATAGAGATCGCCAAACTGATCGAGAAATTGCCCAAATGTGTTAATTTTCCCCACTAAGATTACAAATGCCCTCACTACTGACAGGTCTGCTGGAGTACTCCTGCTCTGCTGCACATGGTAGCCACCCCATGCTGCAGAGTTCATTTTGAGGCCATTGTTCATATAGTGGAAGGAATGAAGGACAGAATCAAGCAAACAGGGCTGTGGCTTGCTACAGAACCTAGAGGTGCTTCTGACTACAAAAAAAAAGCTATAAAAAAGTGTTTGAAGAAGTGACTAAGTTATAAGGCACACATCTCATTCCAGACAACCTCCAATTACAGTTAACCTTACTGCATCCATCTGGTGGGAAACCATAATTATAGATGGAACTACAAGGTACTGTTCCCCACTGGAAATCATTGCCACATGTCTAAAAGGATTCTTATTCTGAGGTTACTGACCTTAGAAGCTGGTCCAGGTAATGTCTGCATAAATGATACAAGTGGACACATTTTAGTACTGCCATCTCAATAGGAGCATGTTGGTCATGTCCACAGGGATATAAACTGACAATTCACCCTTGCTGGACATTGCCAAATAATCTGTTTCCAGAAACAGGATAATTATATATGTTTGGATAGTCTGAGTAATAAACACATTGTTATATCAATATTTCCTCCATTATTCCATCTAATAATTTCTATCTTGACGAAAATAGGGCGTAGCCCCCACTTGTCCACACCTTGTAACTTAACTGGTTTCTTGGATCAACATGACACAACTTCAGTGTGTGGGGATGGCCAAAACCTGAACTCTTAGAATGTGCTCCAACCACAGGACTCCTCCATAACAACCTTGCACCCAGGTAGCTTTTCATACATGTGAAGAACTCAAATATCCCAACACATTAGAACTGAGGAACAACAGAACTGTTTGGTAAACTGATCTCACCGAAATTTGAAACTAATTAACATCAAAGGAGTTGTAAGTCAACACCTTCCTGGGCAATGATTGTGCAGTGTGTCAATTTATATGGTGATGCCAATGACCTCAACACATAAACCCATCTCCCTAGATCAAGACACATCTCTAGTCTCAGTCCTACCCACAAACATCTCTTGTAACAACCATGTGACTGCACACAAACACACAAACAAACACACCTAAACTCTATTAGAATTCACTTGGTCTCTCGGTTGACTGAAACTCAACTAATCAACAATTTATGTTTTTCTATTTCTGAGGAGGGAGTTCATTTCAATACAAGGAAAAAAAATTGCATGTATATTTTCCATCCACAGTGTGGGTGCTGTTGCTAGCACTAAATCAGTTTGCAAACATCATGAATTCATATTGCTAAATTACATTAATGTGAATAATGTTGAAAACCTTAATTATGAGTTACAATTATTTAATCTTTTTTGAAGAACCTGGTATTTCTCCCCTGTATTCCTTCCTTGGGGATATAGCATCTCCTTATCTACAGCCTTGGTATCTAATTATAATTCATGATTTGTCTGTCTGTCTGTCTGTCTGTCTGTCTGTCTGTCTGTCTGTCATCTGTCTGTCTGTCTGTCTGTCTGTCTGTCTGTCTGTCTGTCTGTCTGTCTGTCTGTCTGTCTGTCCCATCATTCTGGCCAAACAGGTGGGTAGATTTATCTGAAACTTGGCATGATGATAGGTTCTGACCCAATTTAAAACATGGGCTAAAAATTTTGGAAAATGGTTACCATGGTAATGAGAAATAGCCAAATATGGTATTGTCTAGAAAAACCCTTTGAACTACACATCTAAAACTTGGTATTCATATACAACTTCACTCTGGGAGTAACATGAGTTGGGTCCCACCTGGTCACACCTCTTCCTTTCCCTGTGTAAGGCTAAAAATGACAAAAATGGTATTTCTGCCAGAACACTTGAGCCCAGGGAGTTAGACCCATGAACCCATATATATTTGGAATCTATATAATCTGGGAAATGTTTTATCTACATATGTGACCACACCAACTTCCTGTTTATCAGCACTAAAAAAGGCCAAATAAAGGCCAAAAATGGCACTTTGACCAGACAAACCCCTGAAGCAACAAACTTAAAACATGGTAGCTACATTACTTGACTTTGGGAGTAACATGGGCAGAATCCTTCCTGGTTACACCTCTTCCCATTGGTATGTAAAGCGAAAAAAAGTGCCACAAAAAAAGAACTTCTAAATAACACTTGGATCAAAGGATGAAATATGATATATGTTTACATGCTCCTTCTGTTTATAGACAACTAGGGAAAAAGCTGCCCACATAGACAGTCTAAGGAGCGTGCAGACATATCCACAACCAGTACTTCTACAAACAATCCTACTCCATTGTCTCACACCGAACCTGCACATACTGAGTCAGACTACACAACTATTCCAGTAGAAAATGAGACTGTTGATGCTGAGGACAGACTTGAAGCAGCTCAACAGGCAGAAGGGCCAACTGCTTCTGTAGACACCTCTATCCTACCCTCTGAAATTGCAGGCCACAAGTAGCCATTACCGGATCGGGCCATTTATCAGCAACACATCTGATACGGAAGAGTATGACAATTTGTTGATTCATTTCATAAATTTAGTATGGACGGTATGTAGTATCTGTGATTGGGAACATTAAGTTTTGAATGTGATATCATTGTATGAACTGGCCAGTTTCCATCCATTGTGTGTTATGGGCATGTGCCCTCATATTTACCACGTGTTTTTCCTTTGTTGATGTTATTCTTTGATTGAATGCTTATTTTGAAAGCTATTTTAAAGTTGTCTATTCTGAGTTAAAAAACTAACCATCATTTTACAAATTGACATCAAAGTGCATCACTTTCACTTCAAAAATTCCATACATTTGGACATTGTCACATAAACCTCAAATGGGGTTTGGTGGGTGATGGTGCAATACAGTGCACACTGAATTTTTAATATATGGATAACCAAATTATAAAATAAAAAAAAGAGTGTAAATATTCCCTTAATAGGCAGAACAATTTTAAGCAAGTTGAGGGAATCTGTTTTGAAGGAAAGTGGAAAAGTAGTAGATTGTTGCAGTATTTGGTTAGTGAAACACACATTTCCATGTTTTCTACAGAAAAAAGGTGGGTTATATGCAGGTGGCACAATTACAATGGTTTTTCTAGAGAATAAATAGATCCTCCAATCAAAAGGCACGATGTTTCAAACCTTGATATTCTTACAGTTGATTGATTTATGATTAAATTGTGAGAAATTGTGGGTCACAAACAATTTACATGAATATTTTGACTTAACAAGTGAAGTTACAATGGTCCCTCTAGTATTTACATTTGATGATATTAGAAGGTGTATATCAATAAGTAACTGTTAAATGAATAAAAATCATATTCATAATTAGTGTAAAATGGTGTGACATTAACACTAGAAGTGTGCAAGTGAACAAAAAAGAGAGTTATAGCTAATGATACTACAATAAATAGATGAAGTTTTATGTCAAAATGTATCATACCAGCATTTTTCCAAGCTGCTTGAACAAATCTGTGTTTACTATGTGAGTTCATGTGTGCTGCTGCTATAATGTACAGATCAATTATTAGGGAGAATTTCAGGAATATCATAATCAAAACCCATTGTTCCTTTGTAGCTATCTTTCTCGGTTGGAAAAATAGAGTAATAGAAACTTAGATCCAAAGACAGTTTATTTACAATCTTCTTCTTTTGTTCAGTTTTAAGTTGACTGTAATAGTTAGGAGCCTTGATAGAAGTCCTGTTGTTCATGTTATCTTCATACTGGCTACCTTGCAAATGGGAGCTATTAGCCCTAATGGCTTTAATCAATATATTAGCATCATTTTCAAAAGTCTTGAAGTTGCCATAGTAATTGAAATGAACATGGCATGGGTGGCAGACATCAAAGATGGTTATAAAGTGGGGATCGTGTGACATTTTCTGAGTTGAATTTAGCCAGAAATCAACAAAATCTGGGAAAATTATCCTAACAGGAGTAAGTCCATTATTTTTCATCCATATTATGTATTTGACTGGGTGTTTGTACTTGTAAACATCTTTCCTGGCCCAGTTGTAGTTGGGATAATCATTCTCCAGTCCAATCATCGGCTTTTCTACCTTATTTCTGTAAGCAATCACCAGTCGTTCCACAGGATCTCTGTACATAATGAACTTGTAGTAGTTTTTCAGCATGTATGACTCTCATCGGCAGATTTTCCATTTGAATTGCTTTTCTTTATAGCTTGAGGTAATAGAGATTCATATAATTTATCACCACTTAAACTTATTGAATCTCTGGGTAGAGCACCTAATATTAAGCATAATTTACTCTGTGAAATGTCATATATATTTGATTACCACTGTCATCAGTTATTGCCATGATTATCACATTAATAATATAATTTTATATTACCTTGAGTCACAAGAAATAATTTTTTCAAGCTAGTACAGCCAACTTTCGGAGTAAAGCAGTAGAGAGTTTTTTTCTTTCTTGTTTACCAGCAGGTGAAACCTGGTGAGTTTATCAGTGTGATCCAGCTCTATGCCATTTAGTCCAAGCCTAATGCAGAAATGTTGTGCTTGAGTTTGTTGAAACTGCATTGATAAGAGAGTGTATAACTTCATACTATAGATAAAACTTAAATTCTTACCTTTTCCTGTTCTGATTTGACATATTCCAGAAATTTAGAGATTGGTTTCTAGCAAGGATACTGTATCTGAAATGGAAAAAGTGTGGTGTTCATGAACATATCTGTAGGCAGCATGGCTTAAAAAAATTTTAATTATGCACTTTCTAATAAAAGCACCTAAGTCAGTGTACATGTACAAGATTGTATACCAAACAAATTAGGATATTGGGGCATCTTAGATTTGAACTTAGGGGACCTTAAAGGTCTTACTTACACAAAAATACAAGTTCATTATAACACTGCATAGTGTTTCAAGTGTTTTTGTGGGGATATCAGGTGAAAGTACTGATTGAATAGAACAATACAAGGATAAAATCTTTTGATTGCAGTACATTTTATGCTTGAGTTGAAAATATCTAGTAATAGTAGTTAAATGAGCATAAAGTGAAAGAAAAAGGGGAAAAAAGAAGGTAAATGAGGAAGTCCTTATTGTCCTGGCAAAACCAAAATGGTTCCCTTTCTCCCTTGACAAAGATCAGCAAACACTCAGCACACTAAACACAACTTCATGGCATCCCAAATCTCAAAGGTACCATCAACTGAGTTATTAAACATGGTCTTTAAGCACATTTATGAGTTCAGCAATGGTAACTGTCACAGCATACTAGCAACACAACCAACTCACAAGGGGCAATAATTAGTACCTAATTCTCATACATCGATTTCAGAAGGAAAATTTTTTTTAAGAGAAAAAGAAGTAAAATGGAAACTGGATTCCAATTTCTGTCCTGGCTAGTAACTCAACATTGTAATATATTTAGACTCAATTTAAATAGAGCTAATGATTTACTCTATATTTTCACTCTTCCAATTTAAAAACACTATCATAAAGGGGGCCTACCAGTTAATCCTTTCATTGTGTGAGTAAGCTAAAAACGTAACCCCATTTCACCTATTCTCGTTCTCCCCACTGTACCTTGAAAATGTATCCAGCTTCACAGTGTGCTTTGAAAATATATCCAGCTTTTTATTGACAGAAGATGGTGAATAATTATACAAAATTAACATAAATTCAATCATCATCACAGTAACGAAGATAAATTTAGTATGTTGAACCATTTTATTCACGCAGAATAAATCATAGTAAGACAGAAAACGCACAGGGTCACAGCCAGAAGAGAATCAAACCGTAGATATATAGCTCGTAAGAAGGGCAAAACCGGCTGTTAAAATGTAATTTACAGCGAATCAGAATCATCCTTCGTTGGCCTTAGTAGCCGTACTCCTCACTCCTGCAAAAGGTAAAGTCTAAATTATAGCATAGCATGGGGCCACAGCACAAGTGACCATTTCCTGTCTAATTTGTAGACCAGAGGCTGTTGGTTCATGAATCAGTTACAAGTGCTGTATTTTCTGAGCGGCAACACTAGAACTAAACAACTTTCCAACACCATTTTATTTCCTACTGGGGATTGTGATAACTAATTCTATTGCTTTGTGATGTAATGTGATCTTTTTTTTTTTTCTTTTTTTTTATTTTTTTTTTTTTATTATTTATCTTGTGCATTCTTTCAATTTCAGAGTCCAGATTTGCAAAAGCTACCATCCTGGCTTAGTTGTGCATATCCAACACACCTATCAGTAAAAACACTTGAAACTAGGGAGTTAGACAATGAACCCATATATATATATATATATGGAATCAATATAACCTGGAGAATGTTTAAGGTACATGTATATGACCACACCCATTTCTGTGCTCATGTCAGGCCCCCAAAAAAGCCAAAAATGGTACTTTGGCCATACAAACCCTTGGAGCGACGGACTTAATACATGGTATGCATACACAGCTGGACTTTGGGAATAACATATGCGGGATCCCTCCTTGCTACACCACTTCCCATTGGTGTATAATGGAGATGACTACTAGTTGAATTGAAAAGATTGCAATTCCCTGTTAGGCAAAACATTGCAGTGACCATCAACAAGTCACAGGGACAGAGCTTTAAGGTTGTTGACCTCAATCTAGACAAACCTGCTCTTTCACTTGTCCAACTATACGTAGGTTGCTTAAGAGTAGGCAACCCCAAAAAAAAATTTTCATTCAACTCCTGGAGGAAAGACAAAGAATGTAGTTTATCCTGAGGCACAAATCAACTGAAATGATCAACTAATAAAAAAAAGTAAGAACATAAATGAATACAACATAAAATTTCCTACCGCATGCTATAAATTTGTAAATTGTGTAGAATTTGATATGACAGTGTACATCAACAATAAATACACAGCACACCACCACATGCACTAATGAACACTAACGCCATTAGACATGTGCACATATAAAGAAAACACCATTACAATTGCTTTTAAAAACCCACTCATAAAACTACCAATCATTGAAAGTAAATATAAATATATACTTTCAAAAAATTAATCCATTACATGATATACCACATGCAATAAAGTAACAATAAATAATATAAACTGCTATATTCACAGTCTAGATAAAAAATTTAAAAAATCAACTCATCTGGAATATAATAATCAAGAAATGATGAAGCAGATAAAAATCGCAATGATATTTATTAATAAAACAATTCTTAGACAATATTATCAATTTTAAAAAATATACTTCCTATCTCCATACTTAAGACTATTGCACTTATTAAATTACATTAATACATAAGAATCCAAAAGAACTAAACAAATGAAATGAACAATATTATATATAAATATAATACGTAACAACCCAAATAAATATGTACAAAAAGAAGACAATTTTATAGCAGTTTATATTATTTATTGTTACTTTATTGCATGTAGTATATCATGTAATGGATTTTTTTTTTTTTGTTAGTATATATATAAAAGGAGATGTCTGTATGCCTGTCTTTGTGTCTGTGTGTCAGTGTGTCTGTATGTATGTTTGTACAATCATTCTTGCCAAACCCGTGTGTTGATTTCACTGAAACATGGCTGGATGATAGCCTTTGACACAACTTAAAACATGGGCTAAAGAATTCAGGAAATGGTTACATGCATATACAACTTCGTTATGGGAGTAACATGGGCTGGGTCCCACCACACCTCTTCCTTATCCTGTGTAAGGCTAAAAATGCCAAAAATAGTATATCAGCAAAAACACTTAAGGAGTTTGACCATGAACCCATATATATTTGGAATCAATGTAATCTGGGGGAATGTTTAAGTACATGTACATGATCACACCCATTTCTGTGTTCATGTCAGTCCCCCAAAAGAGCCAGAAATTGTACTTTCGGCATACAAACCCTTGGAGCGACAGACTTAAAACATAGTATACATACACAAATTGACTTTGGGAAAAACATGGGTGAGATATCTTCTTGCTACACCACTTCCCGTTGGTGTTTGAAGAGAAGAAGTACCAAAAAGAAAAACGAATTTCTGAATAAAGATTGGACCTGAGGAGTTAAATCCATGAACACATTTTAATATGTATTTTGGTCTGTAAATAGCTGTGTGTGTGTGTTTGTTTGTATGTGTCCAGGCACCACAGCCGAACGCTATGATCTAAAAGGCCAAAATTAGGTTTGTCCTCACTAAGAATCCATGTATTATTAAATACATTTGGGCATATTAATGAGTGTGGTTTTTCTATAGCCACACCAACAGAAAGTTAATTTCGCTGAAAAAGGTTAATGGGAGACCAATCCGGCAAAAGTTGGCATGTGGTCTACAAGTACCCGGAAAAGAATTATTAACCACATATGGGTGTGGGTTGACCATAGCCACACCCACTAGTTATTGTTTTGGCTATTAAATGCTAATCCAATGACCAACCAGACTGAAATTTGGAATGAGGTTTCCAAGCAACAGGGTGAGCATTATTAATCACATGTCTGTGTGTGTCAATGGGTGTGGTCTTATCATTACTACACCCATGGACATCATTATGCTTACCAAATACTCATTATGGACCAATCAGGATGAAATTTGGCATATGTAGTCTAAGTGATAAGGAGAGAATTAATAACTGCATATGTGTAGAAGTTGGTGTGGTATGGTATTAGCCAAACACACAGGAAGTTGTTTTGGTTGCCAAAAGCTAATTAAAGGACCAACCAAGCCAAAATTTTAGTGTCTTCTATCTATGTTTCATGTTGACATTGACCGGGCAACACCAGGTATATGCAGCTAGTCTTCTATATATATATATATATAAATGGAAATGTCTGTCTGTCTGCCTGCTTGCGTGCATGTATGTATGTATATATGTATTTATATACTAGCAGCATATACCCGGCGTTGCCCAGCCAATGTCAACATGAAACATTATAGAAGCCACTCAAATTTCGGCCTGGTTGGCCCTTTCATTTTCCTTTGGCAGCCAAAACAAGTTCCTGTGGGTGTGGCAAATAAAAACCACTATAATGGCCACACCCACATATAGTTTATAGTCACCTGATTACTTGGACTTCATGTGCCCAAGTTCAGCCTGATTAGTCCATAAATGAGTTTTTGGCAGGTTTAATGATGTCTTATGGATGTGGCCATGACCATACCACACAAATTGATAAACACACATGTGATTGGTAATGCTCACCCAGTTTCTTGGAAGTCCAATTCCAAATTTCAGTCTGGTTGGTCGTTTTATTAGCTTTTATAGTAAAAAAAACTTCTAATTAATGTGGCTATGGCCAGATCACACCCATATTCAGTTGATAATGCTTTCCCTGGTACTTGGAGACAACAGACCAAATTTTTGCATGAGTAGTCTCTGATTAACTTCTTTAGCCTAAATAACTTCTGGTAGGTATGGCTATGACAAAACCACACCCAATACTATGCCCACATCTCTTTAATAATGCTCACCCTGGTTCTTGGATGGCATATGCTGAATTTTGGCCTTTTTGGTTGAAGTGTTTAGCCGTGATGCCTAGACACACATACATACTTACGAACCAAAAAATATATTAAAGTGTGTTCATAGATCTAACTCCTTTGGTCCAAGGGTTATTTAGAGTATCATTTTTTGGCACTTTTTCGCTTTACACACCAATGGAAAGAGGTGTATCCAGGAGGGATTCCACCCATGTCACTCCAAACATCAAGTTAATTATGCATACCATATATTAGGTCTTGTTTCTCCAAAGGTTTGTCTGGTCCAAATACCACTTTATTGCTTCTTTTTAGCCTGACATTAAAACAGTAAAGGGTGTGATCTTATACATGTACTTAGAATGTTCCACAAATTTATTGATTCCAAATATATATGGGTTCATGGGTCTAACTCCCTAGGGGTTTTTTGTTGTTGCTGAAATACCATTTTTGGCATTTTCTTGCCTTACACAGGGAAAGGAAGAGATGTGACCAAGTGGGACCCAGCCCAGGTTAATCCCAAATTGAAGTTACATATACAAAGTTTTAGATCTGTTAGTCCTAGAGTTTTTGTGGCAAAAATACCATTTTTGTCTTTTTCTCATTACCATGGTAACCATTTCCGGAAATTTTTAGCCCATGTTTTAATTTGGGTCAAAGCCTATTATCATGCCAAGTTTCAGAGAAATCAATCCACAAGTTTGGGCAGAAGGATGGTACAGACAGACAGACAGACAGACAGACAGACAGACAGACAGACAGACAGACAGACAGACAGACAGACAGACAGACAGACAGATGGATGGATGGAAAAATAGATAGACAACTCCTCTTATCTATATTGATATATACCTAATTGGTTTAGAAGATAGATACAAAAATTATGCTTTTGCATCGCTTAAATGTCCACAACAAAGAATTAAAAAACATGATAAATATTCTAATTTTTAGTCATCTAAGAAAGTTAGGCACATGTACTAGTTCAAGTTACAATCATATACTGAATTATCAATTTCCTCTAAGATACTCCTCTACGCCGTAAGTTTTGCCCAGTTTTTCCTTCAATAGTTCTTCTACGGAATGAATACCCTTATTTATCTTCATTGCATCCTCTGGAGTGTAATGTTGAAAATCCTTTTTTTTTGGCCTCAGGAATGTTTCAATTCCAGAGAGTAATCTTTCCTTCACCTGTTGATCTATAGACATAAGAGGAGGAGTTGATTGGGGGGGAGGGGGGGGGGGGAAGGAGGTTGGGGGAATGTTATAGAAAATGTTATAGGAAATATTTAAAGGATTGTAAGAGATCTCTGTCATTATTACTATAGTTGTAGAAAGCTGAACTATATAAAATTATTAAACTAAAACAATAATAATTACTTGTCTTCCATTGGTCATTAAAAATATTAGTGTTTGCTTGCAGTATAGCACAACTACAAGACAACACTAACTTAGTAAATAACCATTGTCAGACAATTCTCATTTTCCTTCAGAATTTTTTACTCAGTTATGCTTGATGTTGCATTGAGATAACTATGGGTATACACTACATATAAATGAAGGAATGGAATGGGGTGATAAGGAGGTGAGAAGAAAATGAGGACCATTTTTATGCATTTAAAGGTACATGAGCATGGCATAATGTGAATACCTGTTGTCTTGAAATGAAGGAAATCAAGAATTTTTCTCATTTCCTTAATCAAATTTGTTTTCAGATCTTCATAGCGAATAAGGAGAAGAGTATGTCCTTCAGGGATATCGAACATCCACTTAAAATAATAACTCCATTTGTTGATGTCATTTTTGATAAATAGTTTCCAATTGGAGTCATTCATGAAATATGTTTCATTGAAAGTACCAGTGTGTAAATTGCCAGACACTTGCATTTTAGTAGAGAGAGTGAGCCCACGATTCCTTTCTGCCACCATTGCATCGAATGGGCTTCTGATCAGAAGGATCACAGAATCAAAGTGTAACTGTGTAAATGAAGATAAAAGTAATTTTCGTAAATATGTACGCATGCATGCACACAACACACCCACCCATACACACACACACACACACACATATTAGTAATAAAAATAAAAAAATTCATAAATAATCGATAGAAAAAAGATTTAGGTTTCCCCAAACAAGTAAGGAACAAGATAAGGCATACCCAACATCCTTAAATCACTGAGTCCAGACTTTACAACTTGACATTTTTGTACTCCTATTATGCATGATGAGGAAGTCACCCATTTTCTATCCCATACTTTATTGTGCCTAATTCTACATTCCTAAATCAATGACTCCAAACTCTATTTCATGTAGTGTCAAAATAAAGCAATTATTATGGGTAAATAATAAAATAAATATTTTCTTTAGATAGAAAATATTCATTCTATCATTTACCCACGACAATAGCAATTTTTTAAAATTAGATAAAACGGAGTTTAGAGTCAGTGATTTAGGGATGTAGAATTAAGGCAGATATAGTAATTAATTACAGGTTTTCAATACTGATTTCAAGAATCATAAGTCACACTGTCAGCTAATGCAGAGTCAAATAAACACTTAGTGAAATAATCAATATATCAATGTCACTATTCTGAAATTTAGTAGTACTTGGACATGCATACATATATATATATAAAGTCATAAATCTTTCTTTATATGGGAGTTGGTGACCCTTTACCAACAGTAGCATAAAATGTATCAATTGTACATAATCGTTATTTTTGGTTTTTCTGCACAGTTCTCCCATCATCACAGCCAAACCGCTTCACTGATTACAATGGTACTCTGTAGGTATCATCCTTTCATGCTGGCAAAAGTTTAACTCAATTTTTTCTTTAAAAATTTCATTCTCTACCTTGCTGGAGTTTTTAAATTTTTTTATTGTGATCTAAATGATCACGAGTGGTAAACACTATTACATTCCAGACTATTGTTGGTAAACAGGCCCAAATAGGAGACTGAAATTTCACTACGCTGTCCAAGAGAGAGGTAAAGATTGGCATAAGGACATGGCATACCTGCCAACTGTCCCGGAATATCCGGGACAGTCCCGATTTGCTGAGCCTTTCCCAAGTCCCAGTAGGAAGTTGCTATTTACCCAGAATATCCCCGAAGGTAGTTTGGTAACATATCACACCCACTTCTCCTGGCTGGTTAACTAGCTTAGTAAATCAGAAGGTTTTTCATCTTCCAGCAGAGCTGCTCCGATGCCATTTATCCACTTTGACTGTTTAGCCTGCCACTCCTAGACAGGCGGATTCAGGGGTAGTTCATTGAATTCCTACAAACTACCCCTTTTTAACTAAAGATTTGGTAAAGGGTCCATTCTTTGCTTTCTTGAGACAATAGGGGTGGGAAAAATTATCAGTGGAGCAAACTTAATTTTCTGCAAGTCTGCTAATTCCTTTTTGTTGTTTATTTGTTTGTTGTTTTTTTTGCTGTTTTTATGAAGATATTTTGAATGATAAGGAGAGAACAGTAGCTTCTGCCCGTTTTGTATTGAAAGAGCTAAAGAAGATGGAAATAGTTCATGAGCTTGAGAAAGGAAACATTAAAATTAAAAAAAATAAAAAAATAATAATAATATTTTTAAAAATTGAGATTGTAGTGATGCATTCAGCTATGGCTGAAGATCCCTCACGGCTGCTGCTGGAATCTCAAAGCACCAATCCTGATCATCTTTCTTACATAAAAAAAAAAATGGTGAGAATCTGTAACTAGGATAAGACAGGGTTCATTTACTAACATTTATTACACCTTTTACTTGCAAACAAATGAGAAAGTTTTGTTGCTTGTAGGTGTGAACACTTGTGATGAAGTACACCTGCTACTGTTGATGGACACCATCAGAGATTCACTAGTACATTTGTTGGTAATTCAACATCCTAAAACAATATTACTGCTATCCTAAGATCAGAAAAAAAAAATATATATATATATTTTTTTGGATAATTTACAAATTTATATTATTATTTATGCTAGCAAAAATAATTGTATAGTAAGTTAAGGTGACCTGATTATGCAAAGAAGCTGCAGATGGTACAGAGAAACCTCTGTGCAGGTGTTTTCTGGAAGGAGGTTGGGAACATAATGCCTCTAGATGGCCAATCTAGATTTGGTTTGTTTTGTAAGCTCATGTCAGGGCTTGTGTCAATTCCTTGCTCCAATGCTGACTCTGAGAGGGCTAGGGTTTGCAAGATTCACACTGACCAGCCAGCCAGTGACTTTGGACCACGAAACCATTGTGGCTCTGATGAGTGTCAAGCATAACAGCATAAACTGTTGCACTGAAGTGACAATGGAGAAAGAGCTTTTACTAAAGTGTAAGAAGGCCACTGTTGTATGCCTTCACAAGAGTGACAATTAACTGAGTGCAATCTATTCATTATCAAACTTTCTTTTAATATAATATACTTCATGACATGGCATTATTTCTCCATATTCTTCAGTTCTTCCTTTTGTCCCTAAAATTAGTACCTCTGTCCCTAATTTTTTCCCCTCCTGTCCCTGAAATTTAGTAATTTAAGTTGGCAGGTATGACATGGGCTGCAAAAAGGGTGAGGCAGTCCTGCAGTTTAGCAGTAACTGAAGTGGGCGGGAGGGGGGGGGGGGTAGTGGGGGGATAGAGAACCACCAAACAACTGCTAGAAGAAATTATCTCCTGCAACCAGGTATACATATATAGCTTGCCTTTTCATTCCTGTTCATATTGTTTAATGGAGAGCAAATAAGGTACATTTAAGCTACCAAATTCAATACTGAAAACAGATTTACTAAAAAAAATATTGAAATATTTTTTAAAGTTACTTTGGGCATTGTTGATGATAAGCACTCAGAAGTTTACAAATGAGGAATGTTTCAGCTTTCTCAAATATTAGTTCAGTTAGAGTTAACATTTTCTGTCACTTAATAGGAGATGAGAGAAGTCAGGGACAGATTGATAGAACTACCAGAAAAAGTAATGGTTGATAAACAGTTTCAATAAATTGCATTGTGCAACCAGGTGTGGATAAGATGTCCTGTAATTTCTTTCCGATGGAAGCATGAAAGGACCCCAGGTACACCAAGTGCCGGGTTAGGTGTTCATATGTTGCTGAATTATCGTGTGTGTGCATGTGCGTGGGTGGGTAGGTGGGTGCGTGTGTGCATGCGTGGGTGGGTGTGTGCTTGCGTGGGTGCATGCATGTGGGTGTGTATATTAATTAATTTTGTAGCAACAGAGTCATAACAAACAAAATGAACCTTATGCTTACACACACACACACACACACACACACACACACACACACACACACACACACACACACACACACACACACACACACACACACACACACACACACACACACACACACACACACACACACACACACACACACACCTGGAGCGGCTGTAGTGGCATGTACCAAAACTCATGGACTCCATTATGGATTGAAAGTTATGGCTGCTATCACCCTTCACTATATTATGCATAGAAAAATGTTTCCACACTACACATGCATGGAAGATACTTCAAGTTGGTAACAATCAATGTTCAAATATACTACATTGTAGTTGCCAATTTTGTTGTCAAGTACTATATGATATGATTAATTAGTTTAGAGACTGAATGGCAATAATTTTATATATAAACTCACTGTGCGTCCTCTACCCTCAATTGTGTTTAGTTTAGTGGTCCAGAGAGGTGTGTTCACATGAGACTTAATAACCGACACAGAAGCTGACTCCACACTTTCTCCGTGCATTCCTCCATCAATTAAACTTGTATCACAAAATATACTTCCTACAATAAATTCATAATTTATTTAAATCAATATTAGTAGTATTTCAATGTATAAGATGTTATGTAAACTCTCACCACCGATTTACAGATATTATACAGACTCTGTATACTATGGATTAAGTAAATGAGAAGTTATTCTGTACACCAATAACAATAACAAGGAAAGCTGCTTACCTAATTTTTGGACACCCCCCCCCTCCCTACTCTCCCCTAGTATCACCCATATCTCCCTGCATGACAACTTAAATCAATAAATATTCATCATTAGAGCACTTGTTTTATTCCATTTTAGTCAAGTTCTTGGATTGTAGCTTCCTCAGGTTGTACAGGCAGCTCTCCTCATTCAGCCTTTCAGTGAGGCTTGTCTTTGTATTGATCTCGCAGATAGGTCAAAGTTAGGGAAGGGGTGGAAGGCAAGTCCCTCAAAGCTCTTTAAGCTGCATAGCTGCCAACTTTTCAGAATGGAAAGTAGGGACAGACCACACTCACCCAAAACCACACCACCCAGTACCACACCCACAAGTCCTAATTATATTAGAAGGGCTAAAGAAAAAAATTCAAATTAAATATAAAAATTGTTAAAAAGATAATAGTAACAAAAATACATATAGATAGATTATGGTGACAGCTAATATTAATAAAATATCAAAAACAAAAAATTCACCCTTAAAAATGGTAAGGGGAGTGAGGGAAGGAGAAGGATCCTAACACTTGGCAAGCTCTAGCCTAAGACTAGAAAAATATCACAACTCCATTTACAAAGAATTTTTAGAAACCCTATTGTTTTATGTTTATTTGCTGTTCTTTTTTCTTTTTGTTTTGCATTTTTTTTCCTTCACCTTTATCACCTATGGTACTCTGTATTGAGTTTAGTCTTTCTTTTTCTCTCTATATATTTTTGTTGTCTGTTAGTGTTTTTGATGTACTATTTCTTGTTTCTATTTTATTTTGTAATGCCTTATTTTCTTGTCAGCCAAGGAGCACTCATTAGTTACTTGTCCTCAAAATAAACTTAAGCCATGAGACTACACTATCACAGTCAATGCTAAACAAAAGAAGCTAACTTCATATATGTTACACTGCTAGAGTGCTTAACCACTGTTTTAGTGAGGCATTTTTCAGATTCTTGACTCAATGATGTCATAAAATGCATTTTAACCTTAGCTGGCCTGGTAGAAGCCAAACATTGAAGGTCAGGACAGTGGCAGGAGAGGACTGTCTCGCCAGTTGGCAGCTATATATTAAGTAAACAGTAAAAAGTACAATATTAGGAAGAATAGGCGCCAACTCTTCACTCTTTTTGAATGACTATATTTCATAATTGCAGCTGCTGCATTGTTCTCTCTCTCACTGGAGCTAAACAAACTTATATGAATGAAGGAGAGAGGACAGCTGCAGTAGTCACAGTTCTGGGATGGGGGTTTTCTAACATGACTTTTAACTGAGATTGCTCCACTAAAAGTAATTCCAAGATGAAAGCAAGTAAGTTTTACAGCCACTAACTTATAATATGTAGACCTAACAGATTCTTGCAAGTTGTTTGTATTACCTTACAAATGTAAACAGAGTCGTGTATTTCACCCACCCTACCATTAACAACAGCTACACCAAAATTACCAATGTGCAGCAGCTATTTTTAGTTGATCATGCATTTACAACAATGCCATGTACATTACATTATGATAATAATAAAAATAAAAAACCCCCACTGGTAACTCAATCCCTTCAAATTAGTAAAAAATATCATCATAAAAGAGCCAAGGTTTTTCTAGAGACTTCCCATTCTTGATACTCAACAATAAGAAAGAAAACAACAACTATATTTACCAGGAATTTCCCATTATAGATGCACATATTATTATTCTTGAAGCCCGAATAAATTTTTTTTTCCATTCAATAATCCAATGCACTAGCAACCACGTCCTGTACATTACATTATAGAAAACTGAAATCTCTATTCCTGCACTAATTATAACTAAGGACATTAAAAAATCCACAATATTTTGAGTGACTTTCCATTACTATTCCACATCTAATTATTCAACTTAATAAACCAACAAAACCAAAAGTATATAACCCATATAACCAATTAACTACACTTTAATTCATCCAACTAATTAAAACTACCTACATCATTGAATCCAGATTTTCCCAGTTGCTTGCTTTCCATTATGGAGCCACACCTCATTATACCATCTAATAATAATTTTTATTATTTTTTTTTAAAGAACCAAAGAACACAACCAAAATAACTAATTAAATACACTTTAACAATCCAACAGAACATTAATATAAAACATAAACAATGAATTAACCAGTACTAAAATATCTACTTATCAAAATAAATAAATATTTATACAATACAATAATTTAAGTACTTACAGAATTACCATACTAATTATAACTACAAAAACTAGCTAGTAGAACATCTTTAAAGAGGGGGAGGAGGGGGAATACCACACTGGATGAACAAAACATGGCTCACCCATTCCTTCCCCTCATTTAACCCAACCATCATCTACGGAAGACATCCCAGGGCAATAGCAGGTACTTTGTACTGCTATAACTATTTACTGATTGACTTAATGTAGAATCATCCCACTTCTCCTTCAGTTATATACATACCTATAAAAAAAAATACAAACAAGCAGAATTGATTGAATAAGTTTGAAAGACAAGGGAACAAAGAAAAACAGAGCCATAGAAGTGCACAACCAGAGAGGTGAACTTCAGAAAACAGCACAAACTGAAGGACCTACCATGGAGACAGCAGCAACAAAAGTAATAGACATCAATTGGCTAAAGGCAAGTTTCCAATAATAAACTGCCAAAAAATTATTCAAGCAAACCCTAAGTAACCATTGCAAGGCACAGAAATGGGAAAAAGAGTGACCTGGACTCTGCTGCTCCAGTGGAAAATCAGCACTCATAAAGGAGACCCCAGAGGTCCTAAAGAGGCTACTTCAATGAAACACTGCAGCAGCAAAGCATTAATACGTAATCTAATTAAGTACAAATCCATCTCGAAACAATATCACTCCATCTATATGATGTACACTGTCCCATTCCATAACAATACAACCCAACTCCATAATGCACACTATTACTCTCACTATTTTACATTAATAAACAACAAATCCCTACAAAACATTTCTCTATTACATAAACTAATCAACACAATAAATAAAATGAAATAAACCAGTGTAAATTCATGAATATAAACCCATATTAATATATCCACAAAGTAGTTAATATATTGACCACTTAAGTTGGGCCAAACAACCATCCGTAGGGTAAGTTTTTCACTAGTATATATAAATATACATATAATTTTATAATTTATACTATTTTCTATTTATTTTTTATACATATATATATACATATATTACAAAAATAAGTGGAAAAAATTAGTATAACTTTTTATGTATGTGCAATAATTTAAACTGTAGCTAATTGCAACATTTTCAGGTAGACTTGAAGTGTTTTACAGCTGTTGACTAAAGATGTTCATTATAGAGTTGCATGATATAGATTCCTTGTAATCTGATCCTAACTGGGAAAGGGGAGAGCATTATTTTGATTTAAGCCAAGAAAACTCAAGGATCCATTTTGGTTGTCATTGTTGTTGTTGTTAAGATTGAGTGCAGTCCATCAAGTACTACAGCTCCATACCTGTACAAATTCCTGTGACTCTCTGCAGCAAGCCTCTCACCCAAGTGTTGCCTGAACCAGGGAAACTGACGAGTCCCACAAGTCTTTGACCTGCATCACAAATTTATTGTAAATAATTGCCATGTACTACTTGAATGAGACCATCACTGGATGCACAGACAATACATTCTTCACATTCGTAACTTGAATATGTATATATATATATATATATAATAATTTAATACAGCCTTACACGTCCAAATCCTTGTCAATAAGACCACTTCCTATCAAACATTGCCTTTACTCAAATAAAGTAACATGTATGAGTTACTATACGTGATGCATCCTAATAATACAGAATCATTTTTTTTGTCTGTTTGTGTGTCTGTAAACTACTTTTAGACATCTGGAATGATTTTGATGGAATATTGTATGAATTTTACACTGCAGTGTGGCTAATACAATTTTGATTTGGATTGGCTACCTATTGTGTGTGCTACAGGCATTTTTGGGTTATTCAGATGAATAGTAAAGGTTGATTGAAAGCCTACACCCAAAGCTCCACCATAAACAAACAACAACACAAACAAAATGAATTGACTAAGAGGGTGGTGACCATTCCGAGTATTGTTAAAGAACTTTAGAACCTAGGTAATACATTATATATCTATAGGTAATTCCAGATAACAGTCTAGAATGTTAATGATTTGGTGGAAAACTGTGCAATAGCATATTTATTTTAACAATTTGTGTGAGACTAAGGATGCAAAAAAAACAAAAACAACTTTTGATGCAGTCAACAATAGTAGTAATTAGTTTGCAGTTAGTTCACAAGGATTTACAGGCTCTATCCACTCCAACCACCCAGTGTCTATCCATAAGAGCTGGTTCTTGTCTAGCTAACCATTTAATTTTTCTTTCGGCCACTTAGAGTTGCTTGTGTTTTAATATCCACTTTGATATTCTCTACCACCCTCATAGTAGCTAGCTATGTATATTATTACATATTCAAAAGATGGTTAAACAATAAGGACATCCCTGACAAATTGTGGTCTCTAAACAAATTGTTTATAACAAATTCTTCATTGAAAGGAAGATCAAATAAGGGGATGACCAGGGTTATATATATTCATAGCTATGTTCTAGTGGAATATTTCTCTATAGGTATCAAAATTATGTCAAAACTACCAATTTTACTATATATTTCATTTGTGCACTGAAGTATTATAACTCCAAATCCTTAAACTTGTAATATGACCAACTGCATCATTTTGCAACGTACATTCCTCACTTGTGATTGTGGAAAAGTTTGTGCTTATGTAGCAAGTGAAGGATTCCACTATGACTTATACACAATTATCCTACCCACCACATTTCCTTTCACTTGATAATTAACTTACCTTTACCGTCCCTGAAATGACAAGATTCAGACACATTTGATATTCTTTTTGCTTTCGATTTCAACTTGTTCTTATAAATTTTTTGGCAGGATTGAAACTTTTTCATAACTTCCCCAGACAGATAATTCAGACACAAGGAATCATTGCATGGATCATGCACACCTGATTTACTGATGACATTAGCTTTATTGGAATTGTTGACTTCTTTTACTTCTTCATGATGCAAATTCACATCTTTAGAGCTTGTGTTATGTTGATTAACTCCCATAGGAGATATTTTCCCCTCATGGAGTAATAAATTTCTAGAAGGTGAATCTTTTTCAGAGTGAATAATCAGAGATTGGTGTCTAGAAATTGGGGTTTGTATAGAATCTTTCAAAATTTCGCTGTGTGTATTCTCTTTTGGAAAGAAAGTAATCTTGTTCAAGATTAAACATATTATGAAGATAAATACGCCAGCGAAATATGTCAATTTCCTCTGCATCACCATCATGAATGAGGACCTGTGAATATAAATAAAACATTAGCTAATATTTTGAAAATATTACATATACAATGAGAAGTACGTGTGATATAATACATATGATAGCTAAAAATAATATGTATATGCATACATCTATACTATAAAGTGGTAATAGTCCGTCTGTTTGTCCGTGTGTCCGTGATTCACGCTTGAGGTTAGACCCACAAACTGATATATATTTAGAATCAGTACCACCAGGGGAATTTCATGAGCATATCTATATGGCTACACACTTTTTTTTTTTGTAATAAAAAAGCCAATAATGGTAATTTTTCCAGAAAAAAATGTAGCTAGACCCACAAAGCCATATATATTTACTGTCAGTGTCACCAGGGAATGTCATTAGCATATCTCTATAGCCAAATCTTTCTTTAGCCCAAAATGGTACCTATCGCACAAAAAGGAATGATGCTGCAGGCCTAAAACTTTGGTATGCAGACACTAACAGTCTCTGCGAATAACAAGGGTTGGTTCCATCTGGCCACACCTCTTCCCCTCAGTGTGTATGGCTAAAAATGTCAAAATTATATTAAAAAAAATTTTTGACCTAATCTTTATTCACTTTTGTTTTTAACGTCTACAACATGTCTTCAGAGCAAACATTTTTGTGACTACAGTCTACCTTTCAAAAAACCACTGATAGGGCAGGTTTTTAGCTAGTAAATATGAAGTATTTGTAACCTGTTGTTCTCCTACACTATTCTTCTAACTGCTACAAAACTATGCAGACTTTACAGTGACACCAATCTTTCAGTGGGGCGGCAAAGCAATTGTGCACTTTTTGATAAAAGCACCAAATTTGGTACACATATATAAAATTATATAATAAATAAATTTGGATAGCGGGCCATCTTACATTTGACTTTTAATGTAGTACTGTGCAATGTGCAAGTGTATCATGTTTGGTATCAAATGAAAGTTTTCATTATATGGAGCAATAAGAAACTTCAATCACATTTCGATCTGTTTCTATTATAAAGTTACAGCTATCTTTATAGTTACTGTTGCTAACCACGATACAGCATGTTGGTGCAGTAAGTAAAAGGTTATAGCATCACTGATTTCCAACAAGTGTAAGGGCCCCTAGTCACATGTAGAAGGCCATAACATTTTCATTACATGACCATTTAGGATAATGGTGATAATTAAAATAGGGGACTTGAAAGATTACATCACATACAACCTAGTCTCGGTCCCAGACTCCTTTATATGCAGCATTGGATGTACTGCATCACCAGCACACAAATAAAGTGGGTCTGGTGACTTGCCTGTGCTTTCCATGTTCCTTAGGCATCTGTGGAACACAACCATAAAAGCCACACCCACTCATTTAGTAATCCAGAACTACATATTCATGAAGTCTTATGCTTTGCATGTAAAAATATAGCACCAGGTACTGGGGATAGTGTCAGAAATATTCAGTCTCTTTTAAAAGTTTTACAACCTTGGTTGTAGGTGTCATTGTTTTAAAGCCTCATTATAAAAATTAATTTGGTCCCACCAACATCCGGCACTTGGACATAAAATGCACAGGCAATTCACCAGACCCACTTTATTTGCATGCTGGTGATGCAATACATCCAGTGCTGTGAATAAAGGGTCTGGGACTAAGACTACTTACAACCTGCCTCACCTACTTATCGTATTAGTGAATTCCATGCCACATAGAAAATGTATTTGCATTCATGACTGGCAATACTATTTTTGAGAACTGCAACTATAAAATAAAATAGCTTGTGCTTTCACCACACTATATGCATAGAAACTTTTTAAAATTACCTTTGTGCTGATAGAAAATTCCAAATAGTGTTAGCTATAATTGTGGAGAAATGAATCATGAAAGTGAAGGAAAGATTAGAGATATAACTACACTATTGACATTGCTTTTAGTTCCAAGAATTAATTGGCAGGTGGAAGTAGAGATAAGCTGCAGAAACTTGCCAGAGTTAATTACAGCCCAGAAATAGCTGCAATACTTCCTAAATATCTGTCTGACAGCACTTGTGGTAGTAGAAATTGTTGGAGGTGAAGTGTGACCTAAGAGAGTGATTTGACAAGAAATAGCAGCTACTTTGGGTACATATCACCTCTGGTATCTGTATGCACTCCCTGCTTCTAGAGATCACCAATGAGTTCCCAGAATTATTTAGATAGCTCACTTAAATTGTCACCACTAACGTTTTTTTCATTTTTACAACTATTTCATCCACAAGCAAAGCTCTGAATATTCAGGAATTTGAAAACAGCATGGTGGAAATTATATAAAGCTTCTATTGTTGTAGTACATAAAGAGCAGCTATTACTCAGTTGCAGTTCTCAAAACATCATTGCCAATCTTGAATGCCAATACATTTTCTATGGTGCTGGAAATTCACTGATATAAGTAGGCATGGCAGGTAGTACCTGATGTAATCATGCAAGTCCCCTATTAGCAAGGCACAAGCACTATTTGAAACAGTTGACACTTTCTTGCTAATTTCATAGAATGCTCAGTTTTGCAAGCAATCAACTGCAACATAATCACAAAGTGCTGTGCACTCTAGCCCAGCCTTCCTGCACTCACACCTTTTTATGCATTCCTTTTAGCAATTGCATGAGATGTGCTCTTGGCAGAGCTTAGTGCCTCAGGAAGTGTTGTCCAGTTTTTTTGTACAGACTATCATTGGCCTTCACCCAGCCCCACTAAATTGGTGGAGACATTGTTGGTACAGGTATCAGAGCCTGACCATAGATATGCTTGCTCTGATAGACAGCTCTTTTGAATTGTTGCCCAAGGGTTCCTCTTGCTGGGGAGACCAACTTAACGTTGTTCTTCTTAGTAAATAGTTTCCAGCAAGCTGTTATGGTATCTCTGGCTGCGCTGGTTCTCTCATAGAGCAAAAGGAGGCATTCAAGTTTTTGGCAGCCCTTGAGATGGCAAGGGATTTGAGTGCACATAAAGGTAATACTGATGTTTTATGCATTGGTAGGCTGTGACACATCTCCTGCTGTTCTGGACACATCGAGAGATCAGCTAAGATAATTTGGAATGCATTTACTCAGCTAACCCAGACCCTAATTGATTGATAAAGAGATAGATAGATGGATGAAGGGAGGAAGGGATGGCGGGAGGGAGGGAGGGAGGGAAGGATGGAGGGAATAAGGGATGGAGGGAAGGAGAGAGATAGATAGAGAGATAGATAGATAGATAGATAGATAGATAGATAGATAGATAGATTGATTGATAGATAGATAGATAGATAGATAGATAGATAGATAGATAAATAGATAGAGATAGATAGATAGATAGATAGATAGATAGATAGATAGATAGAGATAGATAGATAGATAGATAGATAGATAGATAGATAGATAGATAGAAAGATAGGATAGCAGCATATACCTGGCATTGCTAGGCCACTGTCAACATGAAGCATTATAGAAGCCTCTCAAATTTGGCATGGTCTGTCCAAAAATTCGCTTTTGGTAACCAAAACAACTTCCTGTGGGTGTGGCTGACAAACAATCACACAAATTGCCACACCTACATGTGGTTAGTAATGCTCACCTGGTTACTTGGACTACATATGCCAAATGTTAGCATAATTGGTCCACAAATAATTTTTTTTTGCAGGTATAATGAGGTCCTACAGGTGTAGCAATAACCAGACCACATCCATTGACACAAATCACATGTGATTTGTAATGTTCAACCAATTGCTTGGAAACCTCATTCCAAATTTCAGTCTGGATTGTCATTTGATAAGAATTTAATAGCCTAAAGAACTTCCAGTGTGTATGCTATGGCCAAACCACACCCATATATAGTTAATATGCTTTCTCGGGTACTTGGAGACCATATGCCAAATTTTTGCTTGATTGGTCTTGAATTAACCTTTTTCAGCAAAACATTTTCCTATTATTGTGGCTATGGCAAAATGACGCCATTACCAAACTCTATGTGCTAATAACGCTCATCCGGGTTCTCAAAGAACATATGTTAAATTTTGGCTTTTTTGGTCCAACTGTTTGGCTCTCATGCTTAGACACACATACCGAACATACATACATATATACATACATACATACTTACTAACAAAAATATATATTATAGTGTGTTCATGGATCTATTTCTTAGGTCCAATCTCTTTATTCTGAAGTCACTTTTGTAACATTTTTACTCTTAATACACCAGTGGAAAAAGGTGTATCCAGGAGGGATCCCACCCATACTACTCCAAAAGTCAAGTTGTGTATGCATACCATGTTTAAGTCTGTCACTTGAAAGGTCAAAGTAACATTTTTGGCCTCTTTTAGGTTCAAGTGTTTTTGCAGACAAACCTTTTATGCATTTTTAGCATTACACCAGGAAAGGAAGAGGTGTGGCCAGGTATATATATACACATACATACATACATACATACATACATGCATGCACGTATATATATACATACACGCATGCATGCACACACGCACGCACGCACGCACGCACGCACGCACGCACGCACGCACGCACGCACGCACGCACGCACGCACGCACGCACGCACGCACGCACGCATGCATGCACACACGCACGCATGCACGCACACACACACACACACACTTAAATATATGAAATCACCCTCAAATCTGATAAAAATAGGCCTTAAAAGAGAGGAGGTCTTACAGTAGAGGTAAGTTTTATAGCTAATACAGCATCTTGCATGAATAATGTGGTCTCTCAAGAGAAGTGGTCTTCCAAAGAGAGATCTCTCAAAAGGGAATTACTGTCATCTATAGTGTTCGCTGGGAAAATAATCCAGCCTGTTCTTGTATCACCATTGTGACTTCATCAAATATATAATTAGTCACTACAGTAGCTACTATTTTATATCCTAACATTTTTGGCATTGATTCTCAAGGATAGTCATGCTACATATCTAGCTAGTATATAGCTGCTAATAGGAATAAAGGTATATATAGATTTGCAGATTTTCGCATACCTAAAATCATGCTTTGCTCACCTTTAATGTTACTCTCCACACTATTCCAGGAAGAATTCTCTGGAGATGGAACACGCTAAAAAGGTATAATAGCTACTGGTTTTCCTCTTTTTTTTTTACTTTCTTTTTGTAACAATTTTACACGTAGCTCAGCTAATAGCCACAATGATTATTTTGCTCATAAATTAGGAAGTAAATTTTCATAAAAAAACCCAAGCAACCAGGTCGTATTTCCTCACCCACACACTTTAACCACACACTTTAACCACATACGTAAGATTTTTCAAAAGATTAGTGAGCAACTTGCTGACGGCTGAAGCCAAACAACGAGTTTGGCCTGGCCCATTGCTCAGGTTTCAAATATATTTCTCACCCTTTCCAAATTTAGCAAAGCTGAGACTGTACTAGCTATAAAATATTACAAAAGGAATAATAAGTAATTTGCTTAAACAATCAAAACATGGTCAGGAGGAGAGGTGTCAGGGCAATCCTTGCCTCCAGTAGCTTCAAAGCAGGCAAACCTGGCTTTCACAACCATTTTCACTTAAATTTTAAATCTGATCCTGTTGACATTTAAATCAGAGAATAGATTTTGTCTCCAGGTTCTTCAATGAATGTAAGGGGGGGTGGGTGGGCGTGCGTGCGTGCGTGCGTGCGTGCGTGCGTGCGTGCGTGCGTGCGTGCGTGCGTGCATGCGGTGTATGTATGTATGTATGTATGTATGTATGTATGTATGTATGTATGTATGTATGTATGTATGTATGTATGTATGTATGTATGTATGTATGTATGTATGTATGTATGTATGTATGTATGTATGTATGTGTATATACATATATGTATACATATGTATAACAGTAGGAAGTCAGTTACCCGAACCGGTTGTGACCAGAACTGGTCAGAAAACTGAAATGTTTGGATAACTGAAGTTGCCCCCATGTTGCTCAAGTTAACACAATTATATGATAAATTGGATGTTTAAAAATGCTATTTTATCAAGGAAATGTTTCATGGAAGGACTATAGCTTCTCTTGGTTTCTAATAGTATTGTGGACTGTTGATTTTTTAAGTTGATTGGATAACTACACTAGCTAAAGTTTTTCCATTACCCACCAAATCATAATCTTGAACTTCTAGAACTTTGCCAGAAAATGAGCTGCAGTGGGCCTTGGGTGGTAATTATTTATGTTTGCTTCAATTTAATAATTGCTGCACTATTTTTTGGCTTTTTTTTTTTTTTTTTTTTTTTTTTTTTTTTTTTTTTTTTTTTTTTTTTTGTTTTGACCTTCTTGCATTGGTGTTGGTGTGGTTTCAAGTGAAGTTTGGATAACTGACTTCCTACTGTATATGTATGTATATATGTATATGTATATTTATGCATATATATATAATCTTTTTCTATAAAACTATTTGTGTGTGTGAATAAGTAGCATTAATAAAAACTAATTGGGAAAAGTAGTAGTTGAAACAACAAAAGGTTGACTGGCATGTCCCTCATTTCTATTCACCACAACAGAGAACCGCTCAATCTCTAACCTTCTACTTGAATATAGTGAAACATTTATATCATTAATTTAATGCAAGCAAATCAATAATTTAAAATTGATAGATCCCACTTCCACTCACTCTGGTTATAGATTTCTAGCCAACACGGCAGATGTACAGTCCATTGGTTGATAATACTGATGATGGTTCACTCTATGAAATTAAAACCCATTGTTTAGGTGTAGAAAGATGAAGAAGTTATGTCTGACATATGGTATGAGTAGGAATATAAATAGTCTTGCCTAACAGGAGAGCATTAGTTTACTTAAATCTAAAGTTGCAATGAAAATAAATTACTTTTATCAATAATGTCCTAAACTACCCACACCATTTAATTTGTATAGCAACATTTTTCAATCACTTTGGCTCATAGGATCTGCACATGAGAACCATATGCTGTTACCCTAACACTTCCCCTTTCAGCTTACACCAAGTTAGAGTCTCATTGGCCACAATAAGTAGAGACTGTTGATTCTCCAATGAACTCTGCAAGTGATTCTGTTGTTACCTTGCTACCTATTACCACACTGCCACTACCAAGAGACAACACTGCAACTCAGAGAAATTCATCTAAATAAGCATATCACAAATGATTTTTTATTGCAAGAAGTCTAAACACTTCACTAATATAGCTGTAGTGGCCACTATATCAACGTTACTTCCATTCTGTGACATAGTGCCATTAGTTGGCACTGTCTGTCTCTCTGTCTCTCTGTCTGTCTGTCTGTCTGTCTGTCTGTCTGTCTGTCTGTCTGTCTGTCTGTCTGTCTGTCTGTCTGTCTGTCTGTACTATCATTCTGGCCAAACCTGTGGATGAATTTCTTTGAAACTTGGCATGATAATAGGCTTTGACCCAACTTAAAACATAGGCTAAAAATTTCTGGAAATGGTTATCATGGTAATAAGAAAAAGACCAAAATGATATATTTGCCACAAAAACTCTAGGACTAACAGATCTGAAACTTTGTATATGTAACTTCAATTTGGGATTAACCTGGGCTGTTTCTCACTTGGCCACACCTCTTCCTTTCCCTGTGTAAGGCAAGAAAATGCCAAAAATGCTATTTCAGCAACAAAAAAACCTTAGGGAGTTATACCCATGAACCCATATATATATTTGGAGTCAATATAATCTATGGAACATTTTAAGTACATGTATAAGATCACACCCTTTACTGTTCTAATATCAAGCTAAAAAGAAGCAATAAAATGGTATTTTGACCAGACAAACCCTTGGAGGAACAAGACTTAATATATGGTATGCATAAACAACTTGATGTTTGGAGTGGCATGGGTGTAATCCCTCCTGGCTACACCTCTTTCCATTAGTGTATAAAGCAAAAAGTGCCAAAAAAAGATACTCTGAATAACCCTTGGACCAAAGGAGTTAGATCTATGAACACACTTAAATATATATATTTTGGTTCATAAGTATGTATGTGTGTCTAGGCATCATGGCTAAACACTTCAACCAAAAAGGCAAAAATTCAGCATATGCCATTCAAGAACCAGGGTGAGCATTATTAAAGAGATGTGGGCATGGTATTGGGTGTGGTTTTGTCATAGCCATACCTACCAGAAGTTATTTAGGCTAAAGAAGTTAATCAGAGACCAATCAGGCAAAAATTTGGTGTGTTGTCTCTAAGTATCAAGGAAAGCATTATCAACTGAATGTGGGTGTGGTCTGGACATAGCCACATTAATTGGAAGTTCTTTTGACTATAAAAGCTAATAAAACAACCAACCAGACTGAAATTTGGAATTGGACTTCCAAGAAACTGGGTGAGCATTACCAATCACATGTTTGTCAATGGGTTTGGTATGATCATGGCATATTTATTTGGGTTGTTATGTTATATAATTGTATATAATATTGTTTATTTCATTTGTTTAATTCATTTTGATTCTTATGTATTAATGTAATTTAATGAGTGAAATAGTCTTAAGTATGGAGAAAGGAAGTATATTTTTTAAAATTGATAATATTGTCTAAGAATTGTTTTATTAATAAACAGCATTGTGATTTTTATCTGCTTCATCATTTTTTGATTATTATATTGCAGATGTGTTGATTTTTTTTTTATCTAGACTGGTGAATGTAGCAGTTTATATTATGTATTGTTACTTTATTGCATGTGGTATATTGTGGTGATGGATTAATTTTTGAAAGTAAATTTATATTTACTTTCAATGATTGGTAATTTTATTGAGTGGGTGTTTAAAAGCAAATGTAATGGTGTTTTCTTGATATGTGCACATGTCTAATTGGGTTAGTGTGCATTAGTGCACATGATGGTGTGCTATGTATTTATTGTTGATGTACACTGTCATATCAAATTCTACACAATTTACAAATTTATAGCAAGCGGTAGGAAATTTTATGTTGTATTCATTCATGTTCTTACTTTTTTTATTAGTTGATCATTTCAGTTGATTTGTGCCTCAGGATTAGCTACATTCTTTGTCTTTCCTCCAGGAGTTGAATGAAATAGATTATTTGGGTTGCCTACTCTTAAGCAACCTATGTATAGTTGGCCAAGTGAAAGAGCAGGTGTGTCTAGATTGAGGTCAACAACCTTAAAGCTCTGTCCCTGCGACTTGTTGATGGTCATTGCAATGCTTAGCCTAACAGGGAATTGCAATCTTTTCAATTCAACTGGTAGTCATCTCCATTATACACCAATGGGAAGTGGTGTAGCAAGGAGGGATCCTGCCCATGTTATTCTCAAAGTCCAGCTGTGTATGCTACCATGTATTAAGTTTTTTCACTCCAAGGGTTTGTATGGCTAAATTACCATTTTTGGCTTTTTTGGGGCCTGACATGAGCACAGAAATGGGTATGATCATATACATGTACTCAAAACATTCCCCAGATTATATTGATTCCAAATATATATATATACATATATATATGGGTTCATTGTCTAACTCCTTAGGTTCAAGTGTTTTTTTTACTGATATACCATTTTTGGCATTAATAGCCTTACACAGAGAAAGGTTGAGGTGTGGCCAGGAGGGACACAGCCCATATCACTCCCAGAGTGAAGTTGTATGTGCATACCAAGTTTTAAATCTGTAGATCCAAGGGTTTTTCTGGCACAAATACCATTTTTGGCTTTATCTCATTACCATGGTAACATTTTCAAAATTTTTTTAACCCATGTTTTAAGTTGGGTCAATACCTATCATCATGCCAAGTTTCAGAGAAATCCACCAGCAGGTTTGGCCAGAATGATGGTGTAAACAGACAAACAGACAGACAGACAGACAGACAGACAGACAGACAGACAGACAGACAGGCAGGCAGGCAGGCAGACAGACAGACAGACTGACAGACAGACAGACAGGCAGGCAGGCAGGCAGGCAAGCAGGCAAGCAGGCAGGCAGACAGACAGACTGACAGACTGAAAGACAGACAGACAGACAGACAGACAGACAAACAGACAGACAGACAGACAGACAGACAGACAGACAGACAGACAGACAGACAGACAGACATCTCCTTTTATATATATATAGGAGATATAGGATAGGACATAGGTATAGGATATGCTAGCAGCATATACCCGGCATTGCCTGGCCAATGTTAACATGAAACATAATATAAGCCACTCAAATCTCGGCCTGGTTAGCCCTTTAATTAAATTTTGGCAGCCAAAACAACTTCCTGTGGGTGTGACTAATACAAAACTGCACACATTGCTGCACCCACATGTAGTTAATAATGCTCACCATCTTACTTAGACTCCATATGCCCAATTTCAGCCTGATTAGTCCATAAATGAGTTTTTGGCAGGCATAATGTTGTCCTATGGGTGTAGCAATGACAAACCACACTCATTGACACACACGTGATTAGTAATGCTCACCCAAATTTTAGTATGTTTGGTTGCCTGGGGTTTACTTTTAAATTTCTATTTTAACTTAAGGAGCAGAATCAGTCACCCCCCTTGGATCCACCACTGATAAGGGAGTATTGCTTTCTGGTGGTTGGAATTATTGAAGCTTTTGTGCTTATTGGAATTTGGTTTTTATTATTTATTTTGGGAGGAAGGTGGATGGAAGCATTGGCCAAATTGTCCCTCTCCCCTGGACCCACCACTGACAATGAAGTATTTTGGGTACAAGTTAAGAGGATAGACTAAATATTGATCTAGAATATAAATTTCAGCCCAGCTTTCAGACTAAATCACAAGACACTCAAAACAGTGGCTTTTGTTTTTGTTTTTTTTCTTGTTAATTTTTGGTGATTTAATTTTCATCAATATACTGAATTTTTTCATAGCCACATCCACTAAAACTTGTTTTGGCTATTTAGAGCTAATCAAACAACTAATCAGACAAAATTTGGAATGAGGTTTCCAAGCAATTGATTGAATATCATTAATCATGTCGTGTGTCAACAGGTGTGATCTGGTCATTGCCACACCCATAGGACATCATTACGCCTGCCAAAAACTCATTTATGGACTAATCAGGCTAAAATTTGGTACATGGAGTCCAAGTAACCGGGTGAGCATTATTAACCAATGTGGGTGTGACAATGTGTGTAGTTTGGTATTAGCTACACCCACATGAAGTTTTTTGGATGCCCAAAGCAAATTAAAGGACCAAGCAGGCAGAAATTCGAGTGTCTAATATTAACTCCGGATATACGCTGCTAGTATATACATAAAAGGAGATGTCTGTTTGTCTGTCTGTCTGTCCACATATCTTCAATTCTTACTTGAATGGTTGAAGTTATACATATTTGTAATCAGTGTTACTAGGTCAACCTCCAAGGTATGTCTATATGGCCACACTCCTTTCTGAGAAGAAAGAAATGGTACTTTTGCCAGAAAAAAGAATGGAGGTACAGGCCTAAAACTTGGAATGTAGACACAACTTTTTACTCCATGGATAATACGGAGTGTGTAATTCTAAAATTTAACTGAAAAATTTTACTTGTAAAAACACTTTGAGCTATTCACATATTCACTTTTGTTTTAAAAGTCTCAAATGGTTGTCTTCAAAGTGGAGACTTTTGCGACTATATCCCACCAATGGTGGACTGTAAATCCGCCTGTAGTGTGGTTTTTCTGCAAATATCTATAAATATGAAAAGGTGTGCGTGCATGTGTACATGCAGGTTCGATGTTTAGCCAAATAGCTGAGTAAATGATATTGACCAAACTTTATAGGCATGATCTTTGGTGCCTACTTATGTTTTAACCAAAAAAATCCTGAAAATTTCACATATGGAGGAAGAGGAATTTAAGTTCACCATTAAAAAAACTGCTTTAAAAATCATGGCTCAGTGGATAAAACACAGGTCTCTCAAGCTGAAAGTTAGTAGTTCAAACCTGGACTGTGTTGATTTTTTTTCCTTTTCTTTTTCCCCCTTTTTCTTTCCTTCCTTCTCTCCTTCCTTTATTTTTTTCTTCTTCTACACCTCCCTCTTTTCCGTACCTTATTATCTTACTTCTTTTCTTCTTTTTCCTGTTTTTCCCTTCAAATTCTGACACAGCTGAATGTTAAAAAAATCATTAAAAATTGGTAGGTTAAATAGAAAATACTCAGACATGCTCACATAATTGCTTCATTACTTATTAGATTTGGACCTAAACAGATTGATATTACTATTTGATGACTCAAGTTGATTTTTTATTTATTGAGTTGATTTGTTATTTATTCAATTAATTTATACATGTAGATTACTGGCCTGAGTAGGAGGAAGCATATTTGCACACACATACACACATATAATTGTAAGACAGATTCTACTTCTCCCAAGAGGGGTTTAAAATGATTGAGAGTACTACATGCAAGCTTGGATAACACTTTAAATTACCTTATTTTGAATGAAATCGAACCTTCAAACTTTAAAAAGTCTGAATAGGGCATACAATTTGGGAATAGTCACTGAGCTGTATGACTCTAGAATTTCCCATACCAAGTTAAACTTTGATCATGCGAGGTGTAACAATTATAATTTGAACAGGTTTAATTCATGTGCTATTTCTTTACTTTTTGGTCCAGGAGAAGAACAGATATCTCTGCTAGTATAATATAACAAATGGTAGAAGTGGGGAAAAAATAAACAAAATAAACTAAAAAAAAATTAAAACAATTAATACAAGACTAGAAATGTCCAGCCATAAACCTGCTCACTCAATAAGACACTTTATAAATGGCGTAATATGACGTAACTATGTTCCTGAAGAAGCTTTTTAAGAAGAACAAGAAGAACAAGAAGAACAACAAGATCAACAACAAAATAACATTTAGACTCCATAACAGACACATTACATGAGTGAACTCATGTAGTGTGTCTGTCATGGAGTCTAAATGATCTCACGGGTATTAAATAAAGAGGAAAAAGGAAAGATGAACAAGTCATGTCTATCATATGATGTGAGTACAGAAATGAATATTCTTGCCTAACGGGAGAACGTTAGTTCACTTCTGATGAGAACAAATTACTACTATCAACAATGTCATAAATACCCACACCATTTAGTTTGTATAGCAAAATTTATCAATTACTTTAGCTCATAGGATATGCAGATGTGAACCAATGCTGTTACTTTAATAAGCAACAATAAATAGGGAATGTTCATTCTCCAATGAACTTTCCAAGTGATTCTGTTGTTACCTTGCCACCTACTACCACACTGGTCTTACCAAGAGACAATTCTGCAACTTCAGAGAAATTCATTTAAATTAACACATCAAAAATGAATGTTCCAGGGAGCAGTGTGAACAGTTTACTGATGCAGCTGAGCTGTAGTTGGCCACTGCATCAAGGTTACTTCCATTCTCTGACATGGTGCCATTTGTTGGCACTGTCATGATCAGTTGTGTACACAGGCTGGCTGTTGCAGGATGGGAAGGTGGTCAACATATGACACTTAGTGAAACACAACACAGGTTTCATGTTTCATATGTGGGATGGGTAATGTTATAGTTACAGATAGTTTACATTGAAACCACTTTAATTAAATACTACATTCCTTTGTAACCATTTTGGCATAAGTAATGTGATAGTCACAGAAACAATAACATTAGGAGAACTTAATTAGTATGACATTCCTAAGGTTGGCATTGTAACCAACCCTCTTCTCTGGAAAAAGTAAAGCTGTTTCCAATTGAAAGCACACCAGTTTATAGACATCTGTATTCAATGGAGTAGGAAGGTGAAGATTATTAGGGGAGGGGGTGGGAGAAAAATTGATAGTATCATATATAATCCTAGAGATACAAACAATTCCTTGTTTTCATACCTCAAGATCTACTATTATCACTACTAAGAGAATTTATACAAAAAATGAAGAAGAAATGCATCAAAGTTAGGAAAATACCTATCAGTTTTGTCCAAAATAACCAATTCTTTTTTTCATTTGTCTCTATGGATATGAATAGCTAAAACTTAATAAAGTCCTAATAGACAAAAGTGGCAAAAAATAAAGGGGGGGGGGGGGGGGCATTTCAGGCTAGTTACTGGGAGAAACTTTATTGAAAAGCCCTAAGGGAAGTTGCATAAGCTTGGTGATTCAGTGCACACTCAGTTCATTATGAGAATTATTGTAAATAAAAAAGGGAAAGAGAGAAGGAAGGTGAACAATTATGTTGTTGACTGAAAGATTTCGTGCACTGGCCAAAAGACAAATAAATGTTGTGTACATAGAGTTTTTTTTTTTTAATTGATAGAGTTATGGTCAATTGTTGACTGAATTGACAATAAGAATCAACTTAGATAAATATTCCGACTTTGCAAGCAAAGCTGCAAGAGGCATCTAGTTTGGTAAACTGGTTCACTTCATTTTACCGATGCGATCCAGCTCACAGGGTCTTAAAGTTACTTTACTCCATTCTTTTTTCTCACAAAAGTATCATTTTTGGCTTTTTAAAAATATGAAAAGGGGTGTGAACATATAGACATGCTCGTGATGTTCCCCTGGTGACACTGATTCTAAATATATATATGGGTTCGTGAGTCTAACTTGAATAGTACGAGCATGAATCACGGACACAGACAGACAGACAGACAGACAGACAGACAGACAGACAGACAGACAGACAGACAGACAGACAGACAGACAGACAGACAGACCAGTACATGGATTTCTCTGAAACTTGGAATGATGATAGGTTTTGACCCGACTTAAAACATGGGCTAAAAATTTCGGAAAATGTTTACCATGGTAAAGAGAAAAAACCAAAAATGGTATTTTGGCTAGAAAAACACTAGGACTAACAGATTTAAAACTTGGTATGCATATGTAACTTCAATCTAGGATTAACCTGGGCTGGGTTCCACTTGACTACACCTCTTCCTTTCCCTGTGTAAGGCAAAAAAATGCTGAAAATGGTACTTTAGTAACAAAAAAAAACCCCTAAGGATTTAAATTCATGAACCCATATATATTTGGAATCGATATAATCTGTGGAATGTTTTAAATAGATGTATAAGACCACACCCTGTACTGTTTCAATGTAAGGCTAAAAAGAAGCTCAAAATGGTACTTTGACCAGATAAACCCTTGGAGGAACAAGACTTAATATATGGTATACATAAACAACTTGACATTTGGAGTGACATGGGCGGAATCCCTCGTGGCTACACCTCTATCCATTGCTGCGTAAAGCGAAAAAGTGCCAAAAAAGATGTTCTGAATAATGCATGGACTTAACGAGTTAGATCTGCGAACACACTTTAATATATAACCCAGCGTCAAATGGGGAGGCAGAATATTTTGTATGCATGTTCAAACAGTCCATCAAGGCCAGTAAATATGACGGTCTTATGCTAACTCATCATCTGCAAAATTTCCTACTCTCCTATCGGTGGACTCCTCACTCCATGACCAATGTGGCTCCATGTGAACTCTTTCACAGAAGGAAATTGCATACAAGATTTAACCTGATCAAACGTGAAGTTGATGATCAGGTAATGCAATGACAGCCACAGCAAAAGCTCAGCATGATTACATGGCAATATATAGGAATCTGCAGGTTAGTCACAAGGTCATGGTGAAGAACAGGCATCCCAGACCAACTTGGCTTCCTGGCGAAATCATCCAGAAACTGGGACCTGTGACTTACTTGGTAAATGTGCTTGATGACCACCCTGGAAGTGTCACATAGACCAGTCTAAGGAGCGTGCAGACATATCCACAACCAGTACTTCTACTAATAGTCCTACTGCACCATCTCACATAAAACCTGCACATACTGAGTCAAACTTCACAACTATTCCAGTAGAAAATGAGGCTGTGGATGCTGAGGACAGACCTGAAGCAGCTCAACAGGCAGAAGGGCCAACTGCTTCTGCAGACACTTCTACCCTACCCTCTAAAATTGTGGGCCACAAATAACCTTAACGGGATCAGGCTATTCATCAGCGTCACATCTGATATGGAACAGTATGACTATTTGTTGGTTCATTTCATGAATTTAGTAGGGGAGTTATGTAGTATCTGTGATTGGGAACATTAAGTTTTGAATGTGATGTCATTGTATGAACTGGCCAGTTTCCGGCCATTGTGTGTTGTGGGCATGCGCCTTCATATTTACCATGTGTTTTTCCTTTGTTGATGTTATTCTTTGATTGAATGCTTATCTTGAAAAGCTTTTTTAAAGCTGTCTATTCTGAGTTACAACACTAACCATCATTTTACAAATTGACATCAAAGTGCATCACTTTCACTTCAAAAATTCCATACATTTGGCACAGTGTCACATAAACCTCAAATGGGTGTAAACCTATAAGTTATCAAGGTCATAAATAAAAAAATTTTAAAAAATATATAAATATCTATCTATCTATCTATCTATCCATCTATCTATATACTAATTTAAAGACCCTCTGATTAATATCATATCATTTCAGTAACATGACCTTAGTTTAAGGTGACCAGAAAATGTGCACTTTTATGTTGATCAAAATGTCAAAATCAGTGCTCAAATTAATGATGGTACATACTTCAGATGATGTGAATGAAAAAATATATATATTTAAAACAAGTTGACTTCATAACAGTAGAAGTATTTAGTAAGTTGACATTAGCACATTTTAGTAGAGTACAGTGTGCCTGATCATTCAACAAGTCTATTCAACATCCTTTGATACATCCACACCACTTTTCTTGCTTCTTAAAGGATGCTTCATACCACTTCACCTAGCCCTTCATTGGCATTCGTCCAGCCCCATCATTCGGAGCATGGAAGATATGTAATCATAACAGGCAGAAGAGACTGTCTCCAAGCAGAGACCAGCCTGATAAGCTATCCAGCTCTTGAAATATGTCTATCAACTTCAGCTTGCTACAACATGTCAAACTTATTGCATCAATCGGTTCATTATTGACTTCAGCAGTTGTGAAGTCTAATAAATTAAAATAAATTAATTGAAAAGAATAATAAAATAAAAAGTAGCTGTCCTACATACTGTAGTAGGGATCCTTGTGATGGTGGGATATTGTTTTAAGCAAGCACCCATTGTCACTGAATAGAATCAGATCTTCAGCAAGACTAAAATAGCCAGCACAAACACTACATTTCTTAGAGCTAGCAGGGCAACCTAGCCCTCCTGGCATATCATACACTTTAGCCAGTCTGTTGGTACTATTGGTGGAGCTACTTGTTTTGCAGGTGTAACTAATTTCACTTTTGATATTATATTTACCTGAATATTAGGAAACTGCATGTGGACATTTTTAATAAAGAACCATGAGGCTGCTATTTATAGATATGATCTGTAGACCAAAAAAAAAATCACTAGCTATTAGAGTACAATAGTAAATTAACAAAACCACATCTGTGATGCAATCTTTGGTAGAGACATGGACCATGGATTGTGATGTGACAGCAAGATCATCAATAAAATGAAGCTTCTCATGTCCGGGTGGATAGGTTGATCATTGGTGTAAATGTTAAACAAAAGAGGAATGAGGATACTGCCTTATGGCAAGCTGTTCTTCTGGGTTACATGGTACATTTACCGATGATCAGCAAATAGTTCTTTTTTTCTTGGGGAAGCACGCAGCTGTGGCGTGGTAAAAGTTTTCCCGTGGTGAGAGTTTTCAGAGTAATGAAAGGAAAAATAGCTAACAAATAACAAAACAATAACACAATGTGTTGGTTGGCACCAGGAATGGAGCGGAAAGATGACTAGGATAATTTACCATAAGACCATAACTTTGAGCAATATCAGTAGCTGGAGATACTGGCTGGGAAGGGATAGAGTAGCGTCAGCCTCCAGTCCTCCACCACTCTATTGTTGTATGAGCTAGTTTTTCACGCTTCATACTTGGAAATAGTGTTTTGACCACATCTCCCAATAATGTGCACTGTGTGAATGTGAAAGGTGGAGTGAAGACCACCTGTACTTCAGATTTCTTTTGTGCTGGATTGTCTTGATTTCATGCTAACTATTTAGAAGAGGATATGGCAGAATCCCAGGTTACTGAAATTCCTATGACGCTTGACCTGTCTTACATACAGTGGGATTTATCACCTTTCAGGTTTTGAAATTTCTATGACATCTATTTTATTTTTCACCTTTCATGACCGTGACTTTCATACGACATACAAAATGGATGGTATTTTTCACAGGAGTAAGTATTTAACTTATCCAAATGACATTAGTCATATATATTACATTTCACAAATAAAACATTCCACCTATCCACAGAAATTCTGGACATGTTTTATGATTGGAAACATTGACTTTTATGTTGCTGTAATGCATATAAATATTACATGGTGTGTACTAGCATACACTGATGCAGATCAAGTATCACTTTGAAAAGATAAAAAAAGAACAATTTCATCATAAACCACTTTAAAGTGTCCTATAATTACTTAACTATAACAATAGCACACACTTGTTCTAAGTAGATTTATCATATATATCTTGTATATTATATGTAGAATTTTTTTTTTTTTTTTTTTTTTAATTATTACAATGACGTCCAGCAATGAAGTACATCTCACAATCAGGTATTATTAATAGTGTAATTGTTCTACACTTCATCAGAATCAGATGAACCAACATTCAGTGTTATTGTGATTGCTTGATTATTGTGACTGCATATCCATGTTAGAATGCTAGCAGGAAACAGTATCATGATCGTAGAGTCACCATATGCTCATTGCTTGGTCTAAGTTGTTTTTTTTTTCATTCACTTGTAACACCCATTTTTAATCTTTCAGCGGTTCTGTTCAAGATAGAAGACTCCAACTTGGGCAGTGCCGAACCAACTAGTTTTCTTCTGTTTCTTCCTCAGACATCATGACACTCCCTGATCGCCTCTCAAACAGCTGGAAATCACAAATAATGGTAAACTATGCCTCATACAAACATCTCTTCAACTGATATTAACTGGACAAGTTCAAATATTATGTGATCATGCATTATTAATGTGGCTGGCTGGGGATGGGTGGGGTGATGGCAATTCAGGATTCTACCCAGTGGGACGGGCAGGGAAGAAACTTCTAACCCAAATCCTTTATCTTGTACCCAAGTCATAGCGCAGATATTAATTGACCAAATTTCCAAAAAAGGTAATGGTTTAGCTAATTATGTCACACAATTGTTAAATGTCCAATTGTCTGTCTAATTGGAGTAGTCAACAAGAGTTGGCATTGATTCACCATGGAACTGATACTTTCCATTACAGCTAAGCATATGAGACAGGAGGAGGGGGGCAGTGGGTTACAAGATTCTGATCTCACCCATATTTCAGTTTCTAGTTAGACTGGAATCATGATAACACACATAGCAGCCTCCTACATTCATACTACAAGGACAATACATGTGGCAGCATCCTATGGACGCATAATTTAAAAGGGTCCACTCTGCTCTAACCATGGCAACACAAGGACCATAAAAGTGATATAGATAGATAGCTAGATAGATAGATGGATCGATGGATAGCTGGATAGCTGGATAGCTAGATTGATAGAGATAGAGATAGATAGATAGATAGATTGATAGATAGATAGATAGATAGATAGATAGATAGATAGATAGATAGATAGATAGATAGATATAGACAGACTGACAGACAGACAGACAGACAGATAGATAGATACCTAGATATATACATACATACATACATACATACATACATACATACATACATACATACATACATACATACATACATACATGCATGCATGTATGCATGCATGCATACGTACGCACGCATGCATGCACACACGCACACACACACACACAAACACACACACACACACACACACACACACACATATACACACACCTTAAACCTTGAACCTTGAAAGAAAGTCATCTGTAAGGATGATGCTTCTCTGCCACTCAGTGGCAGACTGGATTAAAGTTTAAACAAAACAATTACTATCACTCCTTTATAGTGATTTGTCCGATACTTATACCTTGCCATATCCTGCCTTCTCATAAATGATCTGTGGCATGTGTCACACACAAATGGAGTAGTAGTTGTGGTAGAGCTGGTGTCATGTCTGTCAAAGGTCGATGCTGCTTCCCTCCATATCCTGTCCTTCTCCAATCTCTCCTTGGTGCAGATATTTAAACCTTCTCTACACTGTGCTCTCCATAGAAAGGTGGGTTATATGAAGGTGGCACAATTACAATTGTTATTCTAGAGAATAAATAGATCTTCCAATCAAAAGACACAATGTTTCACACCTTGATATTAGTACAATTGATTGATTTATGATTAAATTGTGGGAAATTGTGGGTCACAAACAATTTACATGAATATTTTGACTTAACAAGTGAGGCTACAATGGTTCCTCTAGTATTTACATTTTATGATATTAGAAGGTGTATATCAATAAGTAACTGTTAAATGAATATAAATTATATTCATAATTAGTGTAAAATGGTGTGACATTAACACTAGAAGTGTGCAAAATGAACAAAAAGGAGAGTTCTAGCTAATGACACTACAATGAATAGATGAAGTTTTATGTCAAAATGTATCAAACCAGCATTTTTCCAAGCTGCTTGAACAAATCTGTGTTTACTATGTGAGTTCATGTGTGCTGCTGCTATAATGTACAGATCAATTATTAGGAAAAAATTCAGGAATATCATAATCAAAACCATTTGTTCCTTTGTAGCTATCTTTCTTGGTAGGAAAAATAGAGTAGTAGAAACTTAGATCCAAAGCCAGTTTATCTACAATTTTCTTCTTTTGTTCAGTGTTAAGTTGACTGTAATAGTTAGGAGCCTTGATAGAAGTCCTGTTGGTCATGTCATCTTCATACTGGCTACCTTGCAAATGGGAGCTATTTGCCCTAATGGCTTTATACAATACATTAGCATCATTTTCAAAAGTCTTGAAGTTGCCATAGTAATTGAAATGAACATGGCATGGGTGGCAGACATCAAAGATGCTTATAAAGTGGGGATCGTGTGACATTCTCTGAGTTGAATTTAGCCAGAAATCAACAAAATCTTGGAAAATAATCCTAACAGGAGTGAGTCCATTATTTTTCATCCATAATCTGTATTAGACTGGATGTTTGTACTTGTAAACATCTTTCTTGGCCCAGTTATGGTTGGGATAATCATCCTCTAGTCCTATCATCGGCTTTCCTGCTTTATTTCTGTAAGCACTCACCAGTCGTTCCACAGGATCTCTGTACATAATGAACTTGTAGTAGTTCTTCAGCATGTATGACACCTCATCTTCAGATTTTCCATTTAAATTACTTTTCTTTATAGCTTGAGGTAAGAGATTCAGATATTTTATCATCACTTAAACTTATTGAATCTCTGGGTAGAGCACCTAATTTTAAGCATAATTTACTGTGTGAAATGTCATAAATATTTGATTACCGCTGTCATCAGTTATTGCCATGATTATCACATTAATAATATAATTTTATATTGCCTTGAGTCACAAGAAATAATCTTTTCAAGCTAGTACAGCCAACTTTCAGAGTAAATCAATAGAGAGTATTTTCTCTCTTGTTTACCAGCAGGTGAGACCTGACGAGTTTATCAGTGTGATCCAGCTCTGTGCCATTTAGTCCAAGCCTAATGCAGAAATCTTGTGCTTGAGTTTGTTGAAACTGCATTGATAAGAGAGTATATAATTTCATGCTATAGCTAAAACTTAAATTCTTACCTTTTCCCGTTCTGATTTTGACATATTCCAGAAATTTAGAGATTGGTTTCTAGCAAGGATACTGTATCCGAAATGTAAAAAGTGTGGTGTTCATGAACATATCTGTAGGCAGCATAGCTTAAAAAAATTTTAATTATGCACTTTCTAATAAAAGCACCTAAGTGAATGTACGTGTATAAGATTGTATACCAAACAAATTAGGATATTGGGGCATCTTAGATTTGAACTTAGGGGACCTTAAAGTGCTTACTTACACAAAAAATACAAGTTTATTATACCATTGCATAGTGTTGCAAGTGTTTTTGTGGGGATATCAGGTGAAAATACTGATTGAATAGAACAATACAAACACAAGGATAAAATCTTTTGATTGCAGTACATTTTATGCTTGAGTTGAAAATATCTAGTAATAGTAGTTAAATGAGCATAAAGTGAAAGAAAAAGGGGAAAAAAGCAGGCAAATGAGGATGTCCTGTATTGTCCTGGCAAAACCAAAATGGTTCCCTTTTTCCCTTGACAAAGATCAGCAAACACTCAGCACACTAAACACAACTTCATGGCATCCAAAATCTCAAAGGTACCATCAACTGAGTTATTAAACATGGTCTTTAAGCACATTTATGAGTTCAGCAATGGTAACTGTCACAGCATACTAGCAACACAACCAACTCACAAGGGGCAATAACTAGCACCTAATACTCATACATTGATTTCAGAAGGAAAAATTTTTTTTAAGAGAAACAGAAGTAAAATGGAAAGTGGATTCCAATTTCTGTCCTGTAGAATACCTTTAACTGGCTAGTAACTGAACATTGTAAAATATTTAGACTCAATTTTAAATAGAACTAATGATTTACTGTATATTTTCACTTTTCCAATTTAAAAACACTATCATAAAGGGGGCCTACCAGTTAACCCTTTCAGTGTGTGAGTAAGCTACAAATGTAATAACCCCATTTCATGTATTCTCGTTCTCCCCACTGTACCTTGAAAATGTATCCAGCTTCACGGTGTATTTTGAAAAAATTTCCAGCTTTTTATTGACGGAAGATGGTGAATAATTATACAAAATTAACATAAATTCAATCATCATCACAGTAACGAAGGTAAATATAGTATGTTGAACCATTTTATTCACACAGAATAGATCATAGCAAGACAGAAAACACACAGGGTCTCAGCCAGAAGAGAATCAAACCGTAGATATATAGCTCTTAAGAAGGGCAAAACTGGCTGTTAAAATGTAATTTACTGCGAATCAGAATCATCCATCATTGGCCTTAGTAGCCGTACTCCTCACTCCTGCAAAAGGTAAAGTTTGTTTTATAGCATAGCATGGGGCCACAGCACAAGTGACCATTTCCTGTCTAATTTATAGACCAAAGGCTGTCGATTCATCAATCGGTACAAGTGCTGTATTTTCTGAGCGGCAACTAGAACTAAACAACTTTCCAACACCATTTTATTTCCTACTGTGGATTGTGATGACTGATTCTATTGCTTTGTGATGTAATGTGGTTTTTTTTTTTTTTTCAAATTTATCTAGTGCATTCTTTCAATTTCAGAGTCCAGATTTGCAAAAGATACCATCCTGTTGACATTTAAACCAGAGAATACATTTTGTCTCCAGGTTCTTCAATGAATGTATGGTGTGGGGTGTATAAGTATGTATCTATGTGTGTGTGTGTGTGTGTGTGTGTGTGTGTGTGTGTGTGTGTGTGTGTGTGTGTGTGTGTGTGTGTGTGTGTGTGTGTGTGTGTGTGTGTGTGTGTGTGTGTGTGTGTGTGTGTGTGTGTGTGTGTGTGTGTGTGTGTGTGTGTGTGTGTGTGTGTGTGTGTGTGTGTGTGTGTGTGTGTGTGTGTGTGTGTGTGTGTGTGTGTGTGTGTGTGTGTGTGTGTGCGCGCGCGCGTTAGCATGTGCGTGCGTGCGTGCGTGCGTGCGTGCGTGCGTGCGTGCGTGCGTGCGTGCGTGCGTGCGTGCGTGCGTGCGTGCGTGCGTGCGTGCGTGCGTGCGTGCGTGCGTGCGTGCGTGCGTGCATGCATGCGTGCGTGCGTGCGTGTATATATGTATAAGAGTAGGAAGTCAGTTATCCAAACCTGTTGGTACCAGAGCAGTTCGTAAAACTGAAATGTTTGGATAACTGAAGTTGCCCTCATGTTGCTCAAGTTAACACAATTATATGATAAATTGGATGTTTAAAAATGCTATTTTATCAAGGAAATGTTCATGGAAGGACTACAGCTTCTCTTGGTTTCTAATAGTATTGTGGACTGTTGATTTTTTAAGTTGATTGGATAACTACACTAGCTAAAGTTTTTCCATTACCCACCAAATTATAATCTTGAGCTTCTAGAACTTCACCAGAAAAAGAGCTGCAGTGGGCCTTGGTGTTGAGGGTCAACCCTCAACATGGCTAAACCAGGCCCAGAACATTTATTAGTTAATTGTAAACATATATTTGAACAAGATAAACAACCAAGTTATGTGTCTGTACTTGTGCTGTTATTGAGTCTTAGGTATTATACTAGTTTATGGAACCCTATAGGTAACTAATGTGTTTAAATTCTAGGTATGTATATAAGATTGCATCATGTAATGCTAATGTGTGGCTAGGGGTATAAAAGACCCTGGAAAGGCCACTGTCGGGAGTCTTTTGCTAAATTGCTAATAAAGTTCTTCTTAATTTATAACCTAAATTACTCTGGTATTTAAGAATCAAGGACCTTGTTAACTGGGTATTGACTCTGGTGGCAGCAACCTACCATACCTGGGGATTAAGCAGTTCTTAAAACCCCAACACATGGTGGCAGTGGTACTTCTATAAGAAAAGAACCAGCCATAAAACTCATTCAAGTTAATAGAAACTATGAGCAATGCAAAGCAGTATGCTACTCATGCCAACAAGCAGAAAAATAAGGAAGGTGAAGATACAGATTCAATTTTCTCAGCAAACATTCCTTCTATGCCTGATGCTCTCACTCTACCTACCCAAGCAATATCTTCACTACTTGCTAGCGTAGAAGATGACAAAAGAAGTAGAAGACAAGCAGAAGCTGAGAGAAAGCAGGAGGAAAGGGAAAGATGAGAGTTTGAAGATGCTCGCCTAAGACATTGGGAGCAGATTGAAAAAGACCGTCAGGCTCTCCTTGAATCTCTGGAAGGAGCCAATGCAGAAAGGGAGGCAGCAGCTATTGAAGCACATACCAAAGCCTCTGAAATGCATAAAGCTCAGCATCAGACAGACCTAGCTTCCCAGAAGAAACAAGCTATCCTACAAGCCCTACCAAAACTGGATGACCACACCGACCCAGAGGCATTCCTGGCAACTTTTGAGGAAGCCATGGAAGAAGGAGACTTTCTAACTGAAGAATGGATGAAGAACATCAGAAAGTTACTGACAGGGAAGGCATCATCAATTTATTATGAGATGAATGTCACTGCAGAAACACCTTACCTGGTATTTAAGACATCGCTGCTTGAGAGACTTGGCTACACTGAGACTCGAACAAGACACAAAAGTATGGTGCAGTAGCCCAGGAGATCAGCAATCAACTAGAAACCACCTCACACCCATACTGAAAGGAATTACCAAGCTTGCTAAAAACATTTGCGTTCGTCAGGACCACATCAAGGAACAGCTTTTCGGTGTGCTAACTTGCTCTACTCATCAGAAGTGTGCCACTCCCTGAAAGGAAAGAACTTTGACAGTGTCTACCAGATAGTGGATGAGTTGGAAGCCTCATGGGAGTCCAAGTCATTTAGCGAGCGCATGAAGATGCATAGAAAATCTCCGGATGGGTACTCAGCATACAGATGTTCCAGGGAATACTGGGGGAAGCCGAAGGAGCAGTAACTTCAGCACACCAACTGTGGAGAAAGTGGGCACCTAACTAAGGGTAAGGGATGGGGTAAGCCAGCAGGGCACAGTCTGGGTGTGGGCCAAAGGGAAAGTGACCCAGTTGACCAGGGAACCCCACCCTTTAGTGAACCTATAATTTGCTTTAACTGTGGGAAGCCAGGGCATACCAGTAGGGACTGCAGAGAAACTAAAGTGAGGCTTGGAAGGATTAATTCAGGGTCAGAAACAAATGAATTTCCTGATTTGATCAAACTTGGGATTGTCAATGGGAAACCATGTAGGCTTCTTATTGATACTGGGGCAGATATGACCACTGTTCCTGCCAGGTTAATAATGCCATCATAGTACACTGGTAAATAGGTTCAAGCTAAGCTTGCTGATAGGGAGACTAAATTCTTAAAAACAGCAATAGTTGACCTTCAGGTAGAGGGTACCATTGAATCTATAGAGGTACTTGTAGTGGGAAACAGTGCACATGACGTATTGTTGGGTAGGGATCACCCAGTAGTAAAAGCTTGGATTACAGGTAGATCAATCCTTTACCAAGCTAATTCCTCACCTAGAGCTCTAGTAGCTATTACCATGGCTCAAGCCAGGTGTTGGAAAAGGAAGAAAAAGAAAATATTTTATCTGATGCTAGAGGTGGAGCTAGCCCAAAGCAACTGCCAATCTCTGGTAGCTTCAAACCTGAAGAAAGCATGGCTACTCCTGACAACCCCATGCATAATCAAAATCAGTCTAGTGCTGAGGTAGATGGTTTACTGTCTGAGGAAGAGGCAGGTACAGAAGGCCAAGCATGCCTGAGGAAACATGTCCAGGGGAGGATGAAACAGGAGTTGCTTCAGGATTTGTTGAAGGTGTTGTTGGAGGGTTAGAAGGTGGTTTAGTGAATGATAAGCCACTTCCTAACCTTGCAAAAGGAACAGGAGAGGTTCAAGTGCTCATAAAGCAACAGCAGGCTGATAAGACTTTAGCTGGATTGAGGAAATGTGCAGAAAAGGGTGAAGATGGTTATTTTAGAAAAGGGGGAGTTCTAGTGCATAAAAAGGGGTCTGAACTAGGAAAGAAATGGCTTAGGGTGGTTGTACCTTTTGTTAGGAGACAACAGATCCTAGACCTAGCCCACAAGGGATTGGCCGAGGGGCACTTCTCGCATAATAAAATGGTGGCCTCCCTTCAACCCCATTTTACCTGGCCAGGTATTAGGAAGGATACCAGGCAGTATTGTAGCACTTGCCCTGAATGTCAAAGGGCAGGCAGACACTTCAAACAGAAAGTTCCTATGGCTACTACACCTATAATATCAGTACCACATGAAAGATTGGCCTGTGACCTAGTAGGACCTTTTTCCAGGACAAAAAGAGGTTTTAAGTACATTTTGACAGTGATGTGTCTTGGCACTCAGCTATCCTTATGCAGTGCCTCTGAAAAAGGTAGATGCCATCTCTGTAGCTGAAGGACTGCTTGAACTAATTGCCAACACTGGTATTCCTCATGAGTTGCTCTCTAATCAGGGTTCTGTATTTGTAGGAAGACTGAATAAAGTGTTGTGTAGGTTGCTTGATATCACAAAACTTAAAACCACAGCCTACCACCCACAAACAAATGGTGTCCTTGAAAGATGGCACTCATGTCTGAAAGGAATGCTCCAGAAAGCTTCTAATAGCAAGGAAGAGTGGGACAATCTGTTAAAGTTTTGTTTACTTGCTTATCGTGCCACTCCCCATGTGGCCACTGGGTTTTCACCTTATGAACTGATCCATGGTCGTCCATTACGGGGTCCTTTAGAGGCAATGAAGGAAGGTTGGGTGGAGGGGCAACTGAGCTTCAAAAGCTCAGTGGAGTGGGTGTTGGAGTTGAGGGACACTTTAGCAGTGATTCACCAGGCAGCCCATGATAATGAACAGGCATTCAAGGAGAAGAGCAAGGCAGCCTATGATAAAGGTGCCCAAGCTAGGTCTTTCAAAGCTAGAGACCAGGTATTATGCCACAATCCAAACTTATCAGGCAAGTTAGACAGCATCTGGAATGTCCCATATGTAGTACTTGAGAAACTTTCTGAATTCAATTACAGAATTGGAGCATTAGAAAATAACTCAAAGAACCAGGTAGTCCATATTAATAGGTTGAAACCTTGGGAAACACCTGAATCCAATATTTTCAGAGTTGTTGTAGCTGATGAAACAGCAGATATGTCAGAACCAGTTGGGAAAGTGAAGATGGGTTCCCCTAATTTAACACATAAACAACAGAAAGATTTACAGTTACTCTTGGATGAATTTGATGATGTTGTGACATTGAAGTTAGGGAAGGTTAAGGACCATAAGCACACCATTTCAACTGGTAACATAGACCCCATAAGGTCTCATCCGTATCGGGTTGCACCTGGGTGGAAAAAAGACCTGAAAGGAGAGATTTATGAACTCTTAAAGGAAGGGATTATTGTACCATCCAGAAGTCCTTGGTCCTCACCCATGGTCCCCATTAGGAAGTGTGGTACTAGAGCTGCACGTCTTTGTATAGATTACCGTAAGCTTAATAAAGCTACACATGCTGACCCATTCCAAATGCCATTAATCCAGGAATTGTTAGATAATGTTGCTGGAGCAACATGGCTCACAAAACTTGATATGAACAAGGGATTTTACCAAGTATCCTTGGATAAAGACAGTGAAAACAAGACAGCTTTCTGTTCTCCGTGGGGAAAATATCAATTCAAGAGAATGCCTTTTGGTCTTATGAATGCCCCTGCCACATTTCAAAGGTGTATGAATGAAACTCTTAGTGAACATTCTGAATATAGCTTAACCTACATAGATGATGTCTTAGTTTACTCCAGTTCATGGGAAGAACATCTAGTTAACCTCAGGAGGGTATTGGCTGCCCTTAAAAAGGCAGGATTAACAACTAAGCCTAGCAAATGTGTGTGGGGCGCTACCTCCCTCGAGTATCTAGGACACAAAATAGGTAATAGAGTGGTTAGTGTACCAGAGGTTAGGGTAAAAGCACTTCAGGATTATATCAGACCAACAAATCAAAAGGGTATTAGGGCATTTTTGGGTACTATAAACTATTACCGGAGGTTTATCCCGGACTGTGCCAGGTGGGCGGCTCCTCTGTACAATACCTTAAAAAAGGGTGCCCCGTGTGTAGTGGAGTGGAATAAAAAACAGTGTGATTCTTTCCAACATCTTGTATCTGTTTTATGCAATGAGCACACATTGACATTACCGAAGGTTGGAGACAAACTCACTCTCCACACGGATGCATCAGGATCAGGGATAGGAGCTGTACTCTCTGTCATCAGGGAAGGAGAAGAATGACCTATGGCCTACTTCTCACATCGACTGACAGCTGCTCAATGTAATTACAGTGCATCAGAGCTGGAATGCTTGACAGTAGTGAAAGCAATCGACCATTTCGCTCTTCACCTACTTGGGCAACGGTTTACAGTCGTCACTGACCACAGCACCTTGGTTGCCCTCTTAAACTCTAATCGTTTGAATGGAAGGTTGATGAGGTGGGCTCTGGCATTACAAGCTTTCGATATGGACATAAAGTATAGACCTGGAATTCATCATCAAAATTCAGATGGCCTCTCAAGACAGTGTTGGCCAACTATGGAAGCAAGTATCAACACAACCACAGAAGAGATCCAAGTATCGCCAAAAGAACTTGAGAAGTCGGACAACTTGTCTTTGGGACGGCTTTCACCTTGGGGAGCGGGAGATGTCGAGGGTCAACCCTCAACATGGCCAAGCCAGGCCCAGAACATTTATTAGTTAATTGTAAACATATATTTGAACAAGATAAACAACCAAGTTATGTGTCTGTACTTGTGCTGTTATTGAGTCTTAGGTATTATATTAGTTTATGGAACCCTATAGGTAACTAATGTGTTTAAATTCTAGGTATGTATGTAAGATTGTATAATGTAATGCTAATGTGTGGCTAGGGGTATAAAAGACCCTGGAAAGGCCACTGTCGGGAGTCTTTTGCTAAATTGCTAATAAAGTTCTTCTTAATTTATAACCTAAATTACTCTGGTATTTAAGAATCAAGGACCTTGTTAACTGGGTATTGACTCTGGTGGCAGCAACCTACCATACCTGGGGATTAAGCAGTTCTTAAAACCCCAACACTTGGGTGATTAATTACTTATGTTTGCTTCAATTTAATAATTGCTGCACTATTTTTGTTGCTTTTTTTGTTTTGTTTTGACCTTCTTGCATTGTTGTTGGTTTCAAGTGTTGTTTGGATAACTAACTTCCTACTGTATATGTATGTGTATATATATGTACGTATACATATATAAATGCATGCATATATATATATATATATATATAATATTTTTTTATAAAGCTATTTGTGTGTGCGAATGAGTAGCATTAATAAAACCTAATGGGGATAAGTAATAGCTGAAACAACATAAGGTTGACTGGCATGTCCCCCATTTCTATTCACCACAACAGAGAACCGCTCAATCTCTAACCCTCTACTTGACTATAGTGAAACATTTATATCATTAATTTAATGCAAGCAAATCAAAAATTAAAAATTGATAAGATCCCACTTTCACTCA